>JAYDZF010000032.1:4302783-4314701 GCA_034509105.1 Microcambeva barbata | reverse complement strand
AGAGAGAGAGAGAGAGAGAGAGAGAGAGAGAGAGAGAGAGAGAGAGAGAGAAATTTACACTGTTATATAAGCAGCAAACAGACTTTTTTGTCAAGTTATATATGTTTCTCACAAAAAGTTAGGGATATTTGTTTGTGTTTGGGATTTCAGAATGAATTTTTAATGTTTTGCTTTACAATGTTTCTCTAACAAGGAGCTTAATGGCAGAATTCACAAAATATGTTTCATCCATGAATCAAGCAATACATTTTCTGGTTAAATTAGAATTGGTATTTACACAGTCCTTCTCATCATTCGGTCAATATTTTGACACCATGAGAGTAAAATAACACCTAGCAATTCCTTTCCATTGTGAGGCTTCAAACAGGTCTGCATGCTAGACGACCTGCATGGTACCTGACCACACTGCCAGACACAGGCATCTTTGTCTTGCATCGGTTTAATGATGAAAGTCAATTCTTACTGAGTAGAAATGATGGGTGTCAACGGTGTTGGAAACGTCAAGGAGACTACTATGTATCAGCCACTGTTTTCTCAAGAAGAGCATTTGGTGGCTGTGGTGTTACAGTGTGGGCCAGGCATGCTACAAATATTTTTGGAGACGAATCAGATACAGTTTCATTAAAGAACATAATGCAATGACATTCTTTTGTGTAGTCCTCCTTCTTTTTTTACACTAAACCTACCTTGAGTATTAGTTACCAGAAAGCATTCATAACCACATAACATTTTTCCAGTCAAAGTCCCTGTTACTGTAAGTGCTTACTTTTGTGGTTAGATTTTTCTGGTAAGCTTGAATCACTTTTATTCTTTGCATATATTTTTACTTAAATTTAAAGTATTTTAAAAGTAGTTTTGTCGTGGTATGGGTTTTTTGAGTGTCAGTTTTCTTTGTGCCACTAAAGATATTTATCCACAAGAATTCACACCAGAGGATAAAATGTGTCTCTGAAGAATAGTGATACCTCCTTGGTGTAACTGATTCTGTGCAACCGTCAACACTGGTCTTGATGATTATCACCCTCATGGTTCATTGTTGTTGATTAACACATTGTGCTATTGATTTCTTTTTGTTCTTCTACTTAAATTATCTTTTTGTTAGAGCCAGGGCCAGCAGTGGTATTTAGCTAGCACAGTATCTTCCCCACATCTCCAGTTTTGCCGAAATCCTGATCCTGATCAGTTTTTAAAAAGTTTATTTTTTTTGTAGATTGAAACTCCTGGAACTTTCTTAGACCGTTTGTGCACAAAATATGGAATTGTTCCATACACTTCATGGTAATTTGACATGGCAGACTCACATAATTTGTTGTGCCAATAATATATATTTAGAAATAAAAAAAGCAAAATGGGACCATTTTCATTAGTGGTCTTAGACTGTACATAAAATCCTATTTCTACGTTCACAGTAGGTCAAGAATATGATGCGTTATTGTACTTTCCTTTTATTGTTTATACCATAAATATACAAGCATTGACTGTAATAATAGAACCATTTGAAACTGTTTAATTTAGAAAATTTTTGGACAGACTTTTTAGAAAGTTTTGGACATAGGGTGTAGACATAAAGTAGGTAAGGTTAGAATACATTAATACAGTTCTGGTTTGAAACTATTATATAGCATTTTTTACATTACTAATACATTAGTCAGTTAATGAAATGATTCTAAGGCCCTACCTTCATTTATTTTTGCTATGTATAAATCCTCCCCTACACAGACATTTGTTATGCTAAATGTGATGACAGACAATGTATTTATTCTGCTGTAGTTTTGAATAAAGATTGTATGCTTTTATTTTTCAGGTTCTTGAATGTGTTATTTCCTTAATAAGTGTGTGTGTTATTTTCACACTAATAACCTTTACAATCAAAGTCTGCTAAAATGGAAGAATTATTTGTTGTACTTAGTTACTTGAGTTGTATTTAACACTACACTAAATCAAGACTTCAAGTACACTTCATTTAACTTAAGTAAATCACGGCATGTGTGTTTAGCTCCATGTTTCACATACTTAACAAATTCACATACTTTCACATAAATTTAATATGTATTTTAAGTACACTTTTTCCAAGTATTGTTCTTTTAGATGAACAATATAATTCATCTACCTGTCTTGCTACAACTGTTTTTTTTTAACCATCCTGCATCAGTTGCCAGACAAAGATGGCCAAAAGGGAAAACTTTAACAACTTTAGAAAACTTTTGGAAAAATCTCAAAGAGAAACACACTGATAGCTTTACATGTTCATTCATACATGGACACATAGGTGGTACAAAATCACAAATAATCAAAAGTGTCTAGTCCACTGAGAGTGTACACCTAATGCAATAAACTCTGTCCCTCAACCAAATAACAAATTAAATAATAAAGTGGAATAGATATGCAAAGTAAACATAAACCAATGTATTGGAATGGCCTAGTCAAAGCGCAGACCTTAATCCAATTAAGAATCTGTGGTCAGAAGATTGCTGTTCACCAATGGAAACCATGTGACAATCTCAAAAAGACTCATCCAAAGCGACTTGCAGATGTAATTGCTGCAAAAAGGTGGCTCTACAAAATACTTACTTTAGGGGGTAAATAGTTGCACAATAATGTTTTCTGTTATTCTGTCCTATTTGTTGTCTGTTTCATCATAAAAAATATCAAATTTATCAAAAATATTCAAAGCTGTAGGTATGTTCTGTAAATGAAGTAATGCAAACCCTCAAACAATCCATTTTAATTCCACGTTGTGAGGTAAGAAAATACAAAAATTGTGAAGAGAGGGAAATTGTGATGAGCAACAGTAAAATGAAACTAAAATTACGAACATTAGTGAACATCACTTGCATGTAGTAGTGTAATTATAAATGAAATTATAACAGATAACTGTCTTGTGCACAGTGTTTAACAGAGACCTGGGCTAAACCCAGAATTTAGGTTTAAATGAAGCAGCTCTTACAGGATACAGTTATGACCACATGCCACGTCTTAGCGGTCGTGGAGAAGTAGGCACAACTTATGATAGGCATTGAAGAGGCTGAGGGTAAAAGTGATGGACTGGCCAAGCAAGTCTTCAGACCTAAACTCAATAGAACATCTTTGGGGCATCCTAAAGTGGAAGGTGGAGGAGCGCAAAGTCTCGAATATCCACCTGCTCCGTGATGTCGTCATGGAGGAGTGGAAAAGCATTCCAGTGGCAACCTGTGAAGCTCTGGTAAACTCCATGCCCAGGAGAGTTAAGGCAGTTCTGGAAAATAATGGTGGCCACACAAAATATTGACACTTCAGGAACTTTCACTAAGGGGTGTACTCACTTTTGTTTCTGGTGGCTTATACATTGATGGCTGTATATTGAGTTATTTTGAGGGATGAATACATTTACACTGTTATATAAGCTGTATGCAGACTACTTGTCATTGTGTCAAAGTGTCATATACTTAAATACCTTCAGAAATGTGAGGGGTATACTCACTTTTGTGATACACTGTAGGTCATGGGTGTCAAACTCTGGCCTGCGGGCCAAATTTAGCCCGCCGTGTAATTACATTTGGCCTTTGAGGCAATATCAAATTAACATTAGAGCTGTCCCGCCGGTATTATACAGCGGCGATGCCGCTGTAACACCGCATTCACCGCTAATACTACAAATCCCATAATGCTCTGCTGTTGTTTTGGCGCGCCAGCCATGCTCTCTCCTCTGTGTCAGTAGCGATTCATGTTCTTGCGCAACGCTTTTGCTGAAAGCCGGACGCCTCCCCGTGCCTCTCTCCCGCTGAACCTGCAGCTACAGGGGCGGGGCCGCATCATCACAGATATGTACTCGTCAGTGAGAGCTTTTAAAACTAAACTCTGTCTGTGGGAGAATCAGCTGCTAAAAGGAAACCTTTGATGGTCAGAAATGTAGATTTGAACTGCTTCGTAATCCCTTCACAGTTGATGTGAAAAAAGCACCAACTAACCTCCAAATGGAGCTGATTGAACTCCAGTGTGATGACACGCTGAAGTCAAAGTATGATGCTGTTGGCGCCGCACAGTTTCCACATTTCATTCCTGACACAATGCCTCAGCTCCGCACCCAAGCTGCTCAATTGCTCTCCATGTTTGGCAGCACTTATCTATGTGAGCAACCTTTCTCCTCAATGAAGATGACGAAAACGTCTCACAGGATACGCCTGATGAACACCTTCGTTCGATAATGAAGGTTGCCTCAGCTCAAAGCCTGACCCCCGATATTAATGAACTAGTATCCAAGAAAAGATGCCAGGTATCTGGCTTGGGCACATCAGATTAGATCAGTGTGTTCCAAACTGAGCAGTAAAAAGGCCTGAATGGTTGATTTATTCATTGTTATTTTGTTTTCAAATGTATTATTAGCCTGTGGAAAAAGTTTATATTTGATATTTATCTCAGAAGGTTGCAAATAGAAAAGAGGCATTCAATTTTTTATTTAAATTTTATTTAATATACCATTGATGTTTGGGTCAACCTTGGCCCACGGCTTTGTGCAGTTTTAAATTTTGGCCCAGTCTGTATTCGAGTTTGACACCACTGCTGTAGGTCAATAGGGTGCTTCTATTCAATACTGAGCAAAGGGTCTGAATACTTTCGACCATGTGATATTTCAGTTTTTCTTTTTTAATAAAAAAAAGAGTGAACAATTTAAAAAGGTCTGAAAACTTTCAGTACCCACTGTATATATGTAAAATTATTAAATGTAAAATATTGAGTGAGAAAAGATTATAGCTATTTTATTTCTAATAAATTTGTACTGTGCTGTGTGACCCACTAATACCAAAGCTGTATGACTATGAAGGACCCAAGCTGAGTGATCAGGCAACCCAGAAGATGGTGAGCATGCCATCTCACAGACCCACAGAAAGGCTGCATTACAGTATGAAAAAGGAGAGTCTCAGCTCAAATCCAGTTGTAGCTAACCCTAACATTCCCATGACAACACCCAAAGATTGCAAGAATAACAAGAACACAGTAAGCTGAAGTGGGATCAAGTTCCAGTCTGGTTACCATATACCTTAAAACAAGAACATGTGTATGTAAAATCTCAGAAACACTCCGTGGTTTACGGAATGCAGGGGTACTGCTGTCAATCCCAATGAAATTGTGTAAGTTTTATCTATTTAGAAAAGGTAATTTCTATGGATATATGATAATATCCCATGAAAATTGGGCTTTTATATTTTGGAGTTTCAAATAGAAAAAGTAATTTTCTTATATTCAGATGTCCAGATGTATGTACATTAACAGCTGACATATACAAACTGTGTGTTGCTAACTAAACATCAAATTTCATATTTGGGATTCTATTGATGCAGTGTTCTTCACTGTAATAAATATCCTTCAAATGTAACTAAGAACAGTGTCAGCTGAGTCTTCTTCCACACATCATCCTGTCATTTCCTCCTTCAGACCCCCAAGTGTCATCTTAGATTAAATGCGAGAAATCTCACAATGGATGCCATCAAGATAGAGCTACTATTTATTCCAGGTGATCAACCTCTAACCCAGGACCTCGTCATCTCTCTTGATGACTTCCAAATCAGACCATTTAATAATGTAAAAAGTCTTGATGTAGTTTTGGAGAACCAACTAACCTTCTCTCTCTCATGAAACTAACATGTCAAAATTGTGCTGATTTCTTCTCTACAACATCAGAAAGGTTCAGCCGTTTCTCCCCAAGAAAGCCACTCAGATTCTTGTTCAGACTTATAATCTCACTGCTGGACTACTGCAACTCCATTCTGGCTGGTGCTCCAACGTCCACTATTAAACATCTACAGCTCATTTAAAATGCAGCTGCCCATCTGGTGTTTAACCAACCTAAATACTGCCCCATCACCCCACTGCTGCACTCTCTTCATTGGCTTTCTGTAGCTGCATGCATTTAGTTTAAAACCCTGATGCTCAATTACAAAGCCAAAAAGAGAACAGATATATACAGGACCTAATGAAATACCCCACTGTACCCCATCTGGTCCAACATGATCCTCTACCCAGGACGCAAGGAAAGCATGCATCAAGGCTCCTCTCTGTACTTGCACTGAAGTGGTGGAATGAGCTTCTCTTGACTGTTTGAACTTGACTCTCTTGCTCTCTTCAAAAAACTAAAAATGCATCTCTTCACCAAGTACCTACACTAATTTACATATTGGGAAGTAAGAAAGGAGAAAAAATGTGTGTAGGGGCGGGGGGTTGGTTCTGCAGGGTTTAGCAGAGTTTGTAATTTTGAACTGTGTTTTATGTTAAGCACAGAATGCTTCTCACAAACGAATGATCTAAATAACAAAATAATGATATTGTGCCATAATTAATGCTTCAAAATTAACATTTTGAACATTCCATGTGATAAAGATTTTTGACATTTGTGAAGTATCTAGGCAGAATTTTTGCAGTGGAAGAGAGGGTTAGCTGAAAGGGCCGACAAGAAAAAAAAAATGCTAAAGCATGCAATGGGACCAAACGAAAATGGATTGAGGAAAGTGAACTGAACCTAGGTGGACTGGAGCACTGAGGTCACCACTGTCGCGTATTATATTGAAAAGAATTCAAAATTCAACAAGTTATCAATCAATCATTTATTACAAGATGAGGTATCAAAGGTATTGGTAAAAGCAAGCTGAGTGCTCAGGAGGCTCTCACAGATTCAGGATCCGTTGAAGTCTCCCGGGACAAAGAAACTCAAGAGTTCAACTCAAAAGTTAGACACTACCTCTTGATGATGATGTATCTCTAGCTGATTGGCTGAAACCACTGACAATGCAAGTTGCTGGGTAGACCGAATTCATTTCTCCTGTAAAATAAGTCAACATTAATCCATAACGTTTATGACCCTTAGTAGTATCCCCTGGAACAGGACACCTTTTTTACATTCTATATCTACAGTTTTGACAACATTGGCCAAGAGTCATCTGGCCAGACTCCTAAATACAGATCTCTGGAAAGGGAATAAAAGGAAATACATCCATTTCAGCCCTTTGACTGAATGATTACCTCCACAAGCATTAAGGAAATCTTGATCTAATTGCTTGGGACAGCAATGCTTAACTATGGCATGATTGGTTCTCTAACTAATTGGTTTACAATGGCTAAGATGTATTTGTATTTATATTATAAATACTGCTCCACCTTCGGAATCAGCCTTTCATGTATGTACCAACGTACTTGAGAGGAATCAGCAGGTTCGTAGAGCCCAGAGGCTGTGTAGGTGGTGCATCAGCAGCAGGAGTGCACAAAGTCCATGACCTGTCTGCCCGTTCCAGGCCACCAGAGGTACCTAGGGATTTGCTTTAAGATACTGGTAAGGGCAGGTAATAGGGAAGAGTGCATCAATTGGAGAACTTGATTACAGAACCCAGAGGGAACCAACAGTATTCCAGGGGGCCTCCTTGTTGTTCAAGTTGACCACCTGGGCTTTCCAGGCCAATTTAATTGAGGGAGCACTGACTGAAACAGAGACAGGGTGTGACCCAACCAGTTATTTGTGGGCTTGCCCTGACAGGGCATGAGAATAGGCTTGCTGCCCACCAAATTAAGTGCAAAAATATGCATATCTTTGGCATGGCCCGCTTAGTGGGACTTCCATTATGAAAACTTGAGATAGCCTGAAAACACCCTATTTGCAGGGGCTAGAGCTCAGCTGATGACTCACGCCTTGCTTCAGTGAACAATTGAGTCAAGTCAATAGACATTGTCACAAAGGAGCTTAACAGAGTTTAGGACCACCAAATCAAAAAACCCCTGTTGGTTTAGCAATTTGCCATAGCTGTTCATTCTTAGTCTTTGCTCAGTCAAGCAGTTTGGTTTCTTTGTTAAACTGATAAACCAACATGATAGCCATTGAACATTTGTTTTGTAATGCTGTCTGTTATCAAATATTTATTTGGCAGGGTCAGCATTGCCAGCCAGTGCTTCCTGACCAAAATTTATGTCGTTCTACTGTATAGTTAATATTTTTTAACAAAACTCAAACTAGTTTTTAATAGTATTTAGAGACCAAAGCTGTCAAAATTAGATATGAGGATGAACAATTCAGCTACTGAATATTTTAACTTTAACTTTAAATGTTAATTTATATAAAAACATGGGATTTGTCCCACATTATAGTTGATTGTGTATTTATTCTTGTATTGTTTCATATAAAATAAGCCAACTGTTATTAAATAGTTAATTATATTAAGAAACATGCAGCCATTGTGCCCAAACTGGTTTCTCTAAAAAGCACATAACATATCTGAGTCTCAGTCTGTGGATTTGATTCAGCTCCACACCCTCTCTTTTGTTTGTTGGCAGCAATACATGTGTTTCACAGGAAACAAATCTCACCAGCATGATCTAAGTTAGGTGCTTCCCATTTCTCTTTTTTGGTCTGTTATGGAAGAGGACAAAACAGCGTCTGTAAAACTGAACATCTGAACCAGAAGAGATGGATTGCAGTGTGTGCATTGGAAGAAAGCGTAAAAAAGCCCAGCAGTCATGTTTGGAGTGTTGTGGATCATTTTGTAAAACACACATAGATCTCCATAATATTCTGCATGTGGGAAAGAGATCCACACTTGTGGCCACTAAAAGACTGCATGAGAGACTCTGTCCTAAGCATAACAAGCTGATAGAAGCTTTTTGCAGGACAGATCAGGAATGTGTCTGTCACTTGTGCATTATGGATGAACACAGAACTCATGACACTTTCTACAAGTAAGGCAATGAACATGTGCAGACATATTGCATGTATTTCTAAGATGTAAATTAGCATTAAAGAAGCAAATATCTTCTTTAGTAAACTGAAGTAAATAAACTTTTATTATACACTCTGAAGCATTTATTTTGCATTAAAATTCAGAATATTGCTCCCGAAATCCTTAGCATCAATTGTCTAAACTTGCTCTTTAAACGAGCTAATCAGACTGCTTTTTATCAATGATGCCCTGCCCTTTTACTATCAAATGTGTAGGTATTTTTCACCTTGTAAATTCTGTATCTGTCTCTGTTCCTACAGACTGCATCATCTATTTCACACCCTATAAAGGTGTCCAGATGCCTCTTTATTTCAAATTTATACGAAAGCGCTATCGGACCTTGCAAAACAACTAAATAAAATATGCCAGTGGCAATTCATTTCAATCTTACAACGAGGTAAGCTGTTCAACTGCACAACGTGTGCACATATTTACCTTAAAGATATGCACTAATTGTTTTGATTCCAATAACACCATGGGACATGTACTTATCTAAATGTATTCCTAAGGTGAAATCAATACGTAAACACTAGTAAATTACAAAATGCTAATGGGTTCAAATATTTATTAGGGATAAAGGCAGATAGCAATGAAACAGGCATGATTGGCCATGTCTGAGGGAAGAGGTATGACTGAGACTTCACTATTAACCAGACCAAAGTAAAAACAGGACAATTAAATGAAAATTAAAGGTATTTGAAATACTAAGCAGAGGTAAAATATCGACATGAAAATCAATATTTTGACCTGAAAGTCGTATGGTGTCCTTATGGAAAAACCTTTGTAACTTTGTAAATCGCTCCTACATATTTATCTAAGCTTTGAACTGGCACTGCAATGCTCTCACACTGGGGGGGGAGGGGGGGGGGTTAGACTAAGCCGGACTAGGATAAACAAAAACCCGCAACATCGAACCACAAAAAACAAACTGACCAAAGATGCAACAAGCAAACATTGAACGCAAAAATGGCAACACAAATCGCAAACTTAAAACAATGCCAAAGCAGAATACAACAAACTAAGAAACAGACGAAATCGAACAGAAACTATGCCAAGGTGGATGTACACAAAATAAACAGATAATGTCAACAAACGGAAACCAAAACTGAGAATACACTAACCACACAAGAATACAGAAACTAGCAGACACCAATTCAGACAGAAACCACAAATCTGAGAGCAAACAGATGGGGATGAGGAAGCCGGAAGACAAACAATATGCTCCAAACCGAATGACACCTAGCGTGCACTGTAAGAAGGCAGCTGGGCCTAATTACCCAGGTTTGAGCCAGTTGGAGTGGGGAGGTGTGCCAGGTAACTCCAAAGCCGCCTCCTGACAAATCTACTGGTTTGTGTGTTCTAGTGGCTAGGGTGGCACCCAGCCAACAGGCAATGTAGTGGTTCAAACTCATTACTCTGGTGTGCAGTGAAAAATCCCACTACTCCATCAGGGCACTTAAATTATTATAGTTTAAAAATAATAATTAAACAATATTTGCTATATTTGATCAAAAATATTGTAGGCTATATGTTATCATAACCATAAAAGTAGGTCATTTAATGTAGCTTTGAGGATCTCTGGATGGATGAATGTCCATTTTTTGTCTCAATAATTTTTAGCAGCAAATACTCTGAGACATGTATCTATTTAAGAGAAGTTGTCCCCGTTCACCAAAAAGAGTATTGATGAGGTCAAGAACTGTTAAACAATATTGTCTGGACAGAATTAATAGTTCAATTCATCATGTCAAAAGAGTTCAGGTCAGAGCTCTGACCAAAATAAACCATACCATTTATCCAGCTCATTTTGTTAAAATAAAAATGAGTAATATGTGTGATATTATCTTTGACGGTATATTGCAAATGTTTATATTAACAGGTAAACATGTCCACAGACATTTTGATTTCAGTTTATTTGATGAATGAGCAATTTGATACATTATGGTTTTTTTTTCTGCAGTCAGAAACACGAGTATTGTTTTTTCACCTCAACCAAGGACACACCAGGAGCTCTTACAATGTAAGTGGCATTTGAAAGTACGGGGTTTTTTTCTAGTTCAAGTCTATTTCTTAGTCAATTGTTTGTTGCTTGCACACACACACACACACACACACACACACATTGTAACGCCAGACAGATAGGTGTAACGCGCGCTGAATAAAAGGCAAAGGTTGGTTTATTAATAAGGTCGTTTACACAACAACAAAGCCTAATACCAGATAGGATGGCACTCACGGTGGAAACCGGATACGTGGTAAGGTAAACAGTCCGAGATTCAAAGCCAGGAAGACAGTCCGATAAATCAAATAATCCGACAGGGGTAGAGACAGAAAAGTGGGTCAAACACGAGCAGACAGAAAAGCTTAGGAACAAACGCTTAGTACGCGACATGGATCGGCAATACCTCGCAACGCACAAATGCAAACAGACCCTATAAATACAAAACCTTAGATTACCATGAACCGGAACTACTTAGAATACAGGTGACTCTGAACGTGGGAGCAAGGCGTGATTGGGATGTAATAAATTAATAAATGTTTATTTAATTTGAATACATATGGAACAGCTAAGAAGTGACTATGTTTTTGTATTGTATATGCATCTAAGAGTTCTCTGGATTTCTCTGGATTTCTCAAGAAGAACACAGTACTGACTGCTGTTAACATGTCTGTTGACTATCCTAAACAATACTTAACAATGTAAGTAATACTGTTCATAATATGTCACTGTTATACCTAGTCATGGTGTAGTGGAATGTGTATTTCTTAGTGCCCATATATTACAGAACGCTCACTTTCCCACTCATGTACTCACAACAATGAGCAAATACACCTACTGGCATTTTTGGTGGCAGAAAACCTGAGCACTGCATGGTTTTATCAAGTATGTAGCTTAATATGAAGACATCCATGGCAGAGACTCAAAAGAGCTCAAGCTAAGTACCAGTGAGGACCCTGGTAGCCAGAAAGACCTTTTTCACCCTTCTACCGTGTTTCCCCGATAGTAAGACACCCCCGATAATAAGACATAGTGGGGTTTTAGAGGGTTGGGCTAATGTAAGACGTACCCCGAAAGTAAGACATAGTCAACTGTATGTTGGAAAAATATAAGCCATAGTACCGGTACCTTTTGCTGCATTAACAGCGGGATGCGGCCGGATCTGGAGCGGAATGAGCGGAGGG
>JAYDZF010000032.1:4286644-4302302 GCA_034509105.1 Microcambeva barbata | reverse complement strand
TCCGAGCACCATTTAGACAGCCAGCAATTCAGCGACAATAACCTGCTGTAGGTTTCGCCACTGGTCCGAATTGGTAATCCATGTGGGGGTTGAGTGTAATATGGAAAGAGGATCTTCAATTTATCAACAAATATGAATTAAAAATGTTTAAAACAGCAATCCTCTAGGTTGTCTTGCATATTTATGCCTACACAGTAAAAAATGAAATGGATCAAACAATCTACACACGGTCAAACAATCAGTATTTATCTGCATCTGCTCCCTGCTGAAACCTCTGCAGTTTGATTATCTGGGAAACAGGTTAGGGGATGACGCAGTTAACATGTGACTGCCATAATACTTTGAACATCTAAGCTACCCAGGGATTCTGTAAAATTCCTGCATGAATCCCTTTTGTAGATTTCACCTCAGCATTTAACAGCATCAAACAAAACCTCTTCCACTTCACCAGCTTTCTAAGAGAAAAGACAAAACTGGTGATCCTGGGGAATGCCACCTTTTACAATATGATCCATCAGCGCTGGTGCACCATATGGTTGTGTCCACTCTCCACTGCTATTCTTCCTCTACTCAGTCACTGAATCTGTCCTGTACATATCTATAACAGTATGGTTTAGCCTTAAATGAATGAGGATGCAAATTGCAAAGAGTGGTGGATAAATCAGAGTGCTCCCTTATCAATCCTCCAGAACTTATAAAAAATAGAACCAGCAATTAAAACAAAAATCCTCATACCCTGGTTTACGTTAACTTTTTACCCTCTGGCAGACAATAAAAAAGCCATTAAAACTGAACAGTTTACAGGCCACTTTATGCTGCACATCATACATAGTTGTTAAAGACAGTAATAGCATTTGAACCTTTTCCCGTATTTTTTGTATTTAGTGGTATATATGTAAATCTTATGAATATGTAATGCATGATAAAATGTGTACATTGCTAACACATAATTGTGTCTGTGTATTGTTTGTTTTCTACAATATAAACATTCCTTGCGTGTAAATATAAACTTTGCATTTTCCATACTGACAGAACTTTATCTAATGTAAAGTTGTGGTTTAGCTTACAAGTACATGACACTAAACACTGGAGTTTGGGAGTAAATAATAATCTAATATCAGTTAAACATGAACTTTGCCTTCACTTAATACTGTTTAATTTAAATATTAGAACAAATCAGCCTTTAACCATTTGTACTAAAAAGGCACAGAAATCAGTTATTTTTAAAATTTTCGAAAATTTTGCCCTTTAGTATTTTAAATGGTGCTAAAGGAGCAGGCAGGTTGTTCAAACACTCGACAGTGCATTTGACTTTACTGAATGTTTTGCAGTGTTTCATAAAGATAGGCCAAATGCCTTTCCCAAGTGGTTATATCAGCTAATGAAAGAAATGTCAAGAATCGTCAGATTCCTTCAAATGTTATATTATAAACAAATTGGGGATATTTGGTTTTCAGGTGAAATTTCAGGATGAACCTACATGCACGCTTACCTTTACAGGTGAACATATTGTGACCTTCTCTAAACTTTTGAATGCGCATGTCCGGCTGTTCAGTGTTTCAGTACTTTTTGCAAAACTTGCTGTAACAAGGAGCTTAACAGCAAAATTCACAACAGGTGTTTAAATACCAATTCTAATTGATCCATGAATCGACCAATACATTTCCTGATTCAAACAGTCCTCCTCATCATGCTGTTCATATTCTGAGATCATGGGACCAAGATCACCAGTACTTCGCCATCAAGAGGCTTCCAACAGGATGTTCTCAGACGGAAGTGGCCACTGAGTTTAGAGTGTCACAGAATGTCATCAGCAGGTAGCAAAAGAAACAGAGGCATAAAAGTGGACGTTCTTTGACCACATCCCACAGTGATGACTGCTTCATTGTGAACAGTGCCCTCCAGAACTGGATGATGAATGCCACACAACACCATGCACATTAAGGGAGGAGACACACAACCGAGTGTAACATCAGACCATTCAAAACTTTACAAAAGCGTGGTCTGCATGCTAGACAACGTGCAAAGGGCACATGACCACTGAACGGAACAGTGACAAACCCATACTACTTTAATAATATCATTAATCCAGTCATTGTGCCTCTGCATAAACACAGGCCTAATTTCATCTCCATGGATGACTCCAGCTCATTGAGATCGCATAATTGGGGAATGGCGGCTGGAGACTGGGGTACCTCAAATGGAGTGGCCTGCATGAGTGGTCTCCAGATCTGAATCCCATGGAAAACCTATGGGATCAACTGAGTCACTTCAAAATCTGTACCAAATAACGAAAATGACCAAAGGTCCAAACTTCAAGAACAGTGGGATGTCATGCATCAGCAGAAAATAAGTAAATTTGTGAACAGTCTGAGACAAGCTGTAATTGATGCTCAAGGGCAAGTTATTGATATTTCCCCCAAAAGTTTCACCTGAAAGCCTGAAAATGTTAATTTATTATTATTAACAGTCCATAATTGTGTCACAAATTTCTTGACAAACGCACATGCATTGTAGGCTGTAAAGGTTTAATCTAATAATAAGAAAATTTATATATTAAAAAAACAAGACTGCTGATTTTCATGTCAATTGTTATTCATGTTCACAAGAGACAAAGTCAATTCATTAAACATGAACAAACTAAATTTCAGTATCATATTGCCCCATCTTTACAACACACCAGTCTCAGAATTTACTGAAAGACAAAGACCTGTGTCCAGTTAAAAATATTGAAATACTACAACGGCTTAGCTCAGAGTATAAATATAACCCATTTAACAAAACATTACGAACACCCTAAGTTCTTGAAGATTTGACATTAAAGGAATGCTGAAAGACAGTTTTACATAGGCAGCAGTAAATCATGAGACTGATGTTTGAAAAATGACATGTAGATAAAAATTATATATTGTCAACACTACATAGTACAACTTCATAAACAATAATAAAGTATCAAAAGCAGCAACAACAAATAAACCTCATGATCTCAAAAGACTACATGGAAACATTATGAGACATGGTCAATATTGTAAGTTTGAGGAAGAATCAAAATTTTTAGGTGACATAATTATATCATCTAAAAAAGCCTCTCTACTAGAGCCATCATACACAACCTGTGACAAACCATCTCCTTTGTCCATATCACTGGTGCCATCATCTCTCTTTGCATCATATGCAGATGTCAGGAAGTGGCGACAAGTAAGGTCGCTATTAAGATCTTCGTGGTCCATTATGAAAGGCCCATCAGAAATTAACATTTCACGCTCATCTTCTCCCAGAAGCGGGTCAGATTGTATTGAAGTTGTGTGATGGCTCTTTTTGCTGTCAGAGGAATGCAGAGTCAACAGTCTGTGAAAGAAATGTTCTGGCAGAAGGCCCTAGGACAAAGAAATTCTCTGTTAGCTATCTTTTAAATTTGTATTCATACTGTTATTTGAGGTATAAATTAAATAAACAAAGATTTTATATATACTTTCAATAAATGAATGAATTGATGAATGAATGAATATTGTCACTATAAACATGTACAATGAGATTTAAAGAAACACCTTTCCACAGTGCAACATGTACATAAAATATAAGAAGATTAAGGGTAAGGTGCACAGTTCTAAGACACTATATACCTTTGCAAATAATAAACAGATAAAATTTACAGAAATAAGCAGAATTGTATATCAAATATACAGACTCATTCCTTAGAATATCATGGAAAAGTTGAATAAATTACATAATTCCATTCAAAATGTTAAAAGATTATAAATTCAGGGACCACAATGTAAATGATTTAAAGTATTTACAATGGCTTGCAAATGTATTCATACAAATTGAACCTTTTCCATATTTTGTCACATTACAACCACAAAATATATTTCATTGGAATTTAATGTGAAAGACCAACACAAAGTGGAATACATTTGTGAAGTGGAAAATTATGCACGATTCAAAAGATTTTTTGCAAATAAGAAACTGATAAGTGCGGTGTGCAAAAGTATTCCCTTTGGTTCCTTTTCCCCTTTCTCTGAGTGCAACCAATTGCGTGATAACTGCTAATGACTAAAAAGGGTCCACCCGTTTGTAATCTAATCTCAGTACAAATACAGCTGCTCTGTGACTGCATCAGATGTTGATTAAGATAATATTGGGGAGTAAACAGCATCATGAATTCCAAAGAACAAACCAGACATCAGGAATAAGGTTGTGGAGAAGTTTAAAGCAGGCTTAGGCTATAGAAATATCCCAAGCTTTGAATATATCATGGAGCACAGTTCAATCCTTTATCTGGCAATGGAAAGAGTATAGCACAACTGTAAATCTACCAAGACAAGGCAGTCCGCCCAAACTTACAGGCTGAACAAGGAGCTCACTGATCATAGCCCAAATCATCTACTTCAATATAGGGAAGAATGCAGACCTAACCACTGGCCAGAAGACCGTCATTGATATCACCACATTCAGACACATCCGAGAGATGGGCTACAACTGTCGAGTTCCTCGAGGTCAAGCCACTTCTGAACCTGAGCCAATGTAGGAAGCGTCTTAAATGGGCTAAGGAGAAGAAAGGCTGGACGGTTGGCCAGTGGTTCAAGGTCCTCTTTTCCGATGAAAGTAAAGTGTGCCTTACATTCGGGAATCAATGTCCAAGGGTTTGGAGAAAGACAGGTGAGGAACAGAACCCAAACTGCTTGAGGTCCAGTGTGAAATATCCACAGTCAGTCATGATTTGGGGTGCAATGTCTGGTGCAGGTGTTGGTAAACTGCATTCTTAAATGCAAAGTCACCGCAACAGTATACCAGAATGTTTTAGAGGACTTCATGATTCCCTCTGCTGAGGATCTGAATGGAGATGCCAATTTCATCTTCCAGCAGGACCTGGCCCCTGCTTATGCCACCAGAAGCACCAAAGCCTGGTTTGATGCCCAAGCCATCACATTGCTTGACTGGCCAGCCAACTCGCCGGACCTAAACCCATTGAGAATGGGCTTCGATAACTCCCAGACAATGCCATTGGCTGATTGCCTCAATGCCACGTCACGTCGAGGCAGTGATTCCCTACCAAGTATTGAAGATTGACATATTATTTTGAAAGTACCATAGTTTGATTGATTTGATCCTAATTTTTTTTCTGTACTTTGGGCTGATTTCTCCATTTACTCTCCAGTACTCAATTTTTTTGAAATCCTGTTTTCGTGGGCTTCATGAGCTGGAAGCCCAAATTATGTAAAAATAAACAAATAAATACTTTTAAATTGTTTAAATTGTGTGCCCTGAATCTATAATCTATGAAGATTTAACATTTTGAATGGAATTATGGAAATCAGTATTTTATTGTAATGGGTCTGTACATATAGGTCAGGGTAATAAACTTTCTACAGTTATTGAAACAATGTCTTATCGAGTTTGTAACATGATTTTTGTGTTTGTTCAAAATTATTTTGTTTGTAACAATTTAAAAAAAATATTTATTTAACCATAACTATGCTTACGTGCTTATTATGCTTTTTCTTTAACCATAACTATGCTTATTGTTTGATAAAATACTCATTGCGAGTCGAGTAATGCCTCTTGAAATATTTAGTCTGATTTCAGTCCCTGATTGCTCGGGGTGAGTTTCATGTGTTGTTGCAACAACAACAAAAATTACACCAAAGAGTATAAAAAAATCTAAAACCTTAAATCTATCAAGTTGTGAATGCAGTAGATCCTTGGAACTTATGAAGGTTAAGCAGGAAACTATGGAAATACAATATGGTAGTAAAACCCCGGGGGGTTGCAATGTTGCAAATGGGTAAGTGTAAGTGGAGACACGAACTCTGTATTACACAATGATTTTTTTTAACCATAACTATGCTTAAGTGAAAAAAAGATACTAACTGAGTTGCGAACAGTATCTGCCCATTCTGGAGCAACAGCATGGTAAGGATTTTCTGTAAGATAATTTTTCAGGTCTTGCAGTGCAGGTGCACGTTCTCCATCACACTGAACAAAAAATCCACAAAAACATTTTTGAATATTAACTTGATTGCAAATAAATGTATATGTATAAGCTAGATTTTTATTCAAAACATGTCATATTTATGTTCTTATAGTTTTGCCAATATCAATGTACAAGAATGGCAAATGTATCCACTTTTCTCTTTACCTTTTTGCCAGTTCGCAAGTCTATGACCTTAACCTTCTCAGTGCCTGTTCGTCCGCCTTCCTTTTCTGTCTTCCTTTTTCTCCTTTTCCTTTTGGTTCTGTTCACCAGCAGCTGTGATAACAGGGATAAAGTTTTCTGATGTCTTACAGTCTATAGATCCTTAGGTGTTCCACTGTGTACTCTTGTGACTTTCTTGATAAGTTGTAAGATTAAACAGGACTGGAAGTAATCTGGTCTGATGGTGTTCAGCATTAAGTAGTAACATGGATCCAATGTGCAGTTTTAATGCATCTTACATCGATTTCAATACTTTTAAAAATTTTACATAATTTATTAATTACAGTGTCAATACCAGTGGCAAGTTGTGGAAATCTCAGAGACTTGAAGATGTAAATGCCGCTAAAGACAGCTCTACAAAGTACTGACTTTAGGGGGGTGAATAGTTATGCACACTGAAGTTATCTGTTATGTTGGCCTGTTTGTTGTCTGCTTCACAATAAAAGATATCAAATGATTAAAGTTGTAGGCATGTTCTGTAAATGTAATTATGCAATCCCTCAAACAATCCATTTTAATGGATTAAAGTCTGGGCTGTGATGAAGCCATTCCAATACATATACTCCAGGTGAGAATCTCAAAAAATTAAATGAGAAGTGATGAAGGGTTAAATGAGATCACGTCAGCATGTAGCAAGAGATCAAACTGTGTGTGTGTGCTGATGTGCAGCATAAAATCCAGCAGAAAACAAATAAATCTTAGTGGATTTGGCTCCACAAACAGCAGGGATATTTCTGTAGTGAGTCAGATGTTGCAAAGCATGGTGGTATGTTTTGAGCGATAAAGTATTGTTTGATACAATACTCATTGCGAGTCAAATAATGCCTCTTGAAATATTTAGTCTGATTTCAGTCCCCAATTGCTCAAGGCGAGTTGGATGTGATCGAGTTTGCTCAGCGATCTGAATACAGCAAACATAGTTGCCCCTGAGAGGGAAATCAAGTGGCAACTAGTCAGAGAGCAAAATTAAAAAGTTAATACACAGTTCTGTTCGGCCAGATTTTGTTTTATTTTACTAATTTTAACTTCTCCCACTAAATGCTATGGTAATTAGTTATTCCTAATTACAAAATAGTAATAACAAAAAAAAATTACACCAAAGAGTATAAAAAAATCTAAAACCTTAAATCTATCAAGTTGTAAATGCAGTAGATCCTTGGAACTTATGAAAACGTGGTTAAGCAGGAAACTACAGAAATACAATATGGTAGTAAAACCCCTGGGGAAAAAATTCACAGCAATGTTGCAAATGGGTAAGTGTAAGTGGAGACACAAACTCTGCATTACACAATGATATCTGTAGAGAGTAATGAACCTTCTTTCTCCCATCTGCTAGCTTGCGCACAAAGCTAGCTGAGACAAATGGTGGTTTTAAATAAAGCACATTTTGACTATGAGGTGGCTCATTTTTACAAACATTTGTAATTACTTTCACTTACTTCAAGCATATCACCCTCAACCTCATATTGTGGATTTTCCTTAAGCCAGCTGGGAAGATCCCTTTTACGAGGTGGATGGGGCGCTCCATCTGTAGTTGTTGACTGGGGGGTCAAAACCAATATACAGGAAAAGTGTTTTAGGCTGTATAATTAACATATTGGTGATATTTATAATTCCAACTAAAAATTCCCCTTTCATGTACCTCCTTTTCTTTGTGCCCCTGACGTACACTTGATGTCTCTGCAGTTGACCCATTAGGGGTTAAAGATTGTTTAGAAAACGTTAACTTCAGTCCTTCCTCCTAAAATGTGCAATAAAGAATTTAAAATTTAGGAAAATGTAAGTTGTACAGTAAATACATAGTTCAGACTCATTTAAGTAAATTTTAGCCCATCTTACTTTCAACAGTTTGACAGTAAATTCTGTATTCTGTCCAGGTAGGCTGTCATTTCCTTTGCGAGAGACACGATTGTGGCTGAAATTTTCACCAGGCCCCTGTGTATCACAAGCTAGGGAATACTGAGATTCTAAAGTGTACCGCCGCCCAGAAGGCCAGTGTCCATTCAGAACCAGGGAGCAGAGTTTGTCAATCCGGTTAATTAAAACACGATCCTATGGAAGAATAAAAATAAATAAATAAATCACTAACCAACAAGAATTCAGTAACTGATAACGCAATTGCAAAGACACTATTTCAATGGAATCAATGCATTAAAGACACATTTAAAGCTGACACGAAATGTGTTTTGTAAATATGAATATATGAATTAGATACCTGCTTAACTTTCCAGTAATATGGACAAAATAAGAGTAAGAATATTTAAATTTCATAGTTCAAAACATTAGCCAAAAGCGGGTAAGAATTTGTCATAAATTAATAGAAAAACAACAAAAAGGTTTATCTTTTACAGTTTATACATCACTTTATATACTTGTATTATTATATTATTGTGTACTTAAAGTACAAAGAGTCATTGGAAACTTTTTTAATGTTTATCTATTACATAAAGGTTCAAGACAAGGATACATTTACAGATTCTCATGTTTTACATTTTCCAAAATAGCAAACTAGAAATACCTTAGGCCAGTTGACTCTAAGTGGATCACTCATTAAATCTGGGGGTGTGCCATCTTGGGAAGGTGTAAGCGAGTGGGTGCTGTTCTCTTCATACACATTACACATCTTCAAATCATCTGCAAAAACAAATAAGGTTCTAAAACATATTTCAGGACAAAACTTTAGTGCTACACACCCAATATGTGGTCAAAACTTTATAAAACACAAAGTTGAAATAAAAATAATACAACCCCTACTGCAAATTAGGTTTATTATGAATACTAGTCTAAAAACTAAATCGAGTACACTTGAGAGAAAACAGCAAACCATTAGCAAGTTAAGGTTTTGTTGTGTCAAGAGAGTTATCCAAAAAGAAAAAAAGACAACTGCCTACCACAAACAAGGCAACTTATAAAAAGGCAGAAAAAAGCACAAAATGTTCAAAAAGATTCAGCAAAATAAAAGATAGATTATATAAGATACAGCTAAATGAAGTCAAGTCTTAGGTAAGGTAATACTTCAAGCATCATGGCTAAACGACCAGGATGTGACCGAAAGAGATGGTGGTCAATCTAAGACCAGCAACAAGATTTGACAGGGAAGACAAAGACATGAGTTACTTTGACAATGGGTTTATGAGATATAATAACTGGTTAAAGCAGAATAAAAAGTCTATCCACAAAACGTATTCACAATCAATAAGGAGTACCCAAGTACAGATGTAGAAGAAAGAACATTCATTTCCTTTCATCAAGTTTTATTTATTTTGAACTACATGGCCATTTATCGAGTACACTGGAAAAATATTTACTCTATATCGTAGATCAAGAGAATCTTGGTGAATGTTGTTAGGCCTACATACAACATACATTTAGAATACTCTATACCCCACTGTCCAGTGGCATTTGTCCTCTGCATTTCAACTCAACCCATACATTTAAACACATACTAACAAATAAATCAAATCACAGAAAAGCTTTCAATTTTTACAGCAGTATGGGAATCGTGTTGCCTTTCTTCAAGGAGTGAATTGGCTTTCTGATCCATTGAACAAAGACTTCATGGGGAATGTTTTTGTTTATTTTCAGGGCCCATGAATTGAAATGGAATGCACTCTCAACTGATTTGGCTATGAATCCATATGGCGTCAGATCACAACTTGGGAACACAAAAACACATGGTGAAAATAGGAAACCTGCAAGTTTTAACCTTCCATATGTGCAAGTATGAACCCTGCAATCACAGAAAGAAGATTTGCATGTGCATATTTCGTAATATCGCGCTAAATTTTCCTCATGCGCAAAGTGCCTTACCTCGGTTGCTCTCTGTGCTCGATAGATTTACTTATGATATTTCCACTCGTAATAACCTGATTGTATTTATTATATGAAGTTGAAATAACCATGATTACAATTGGGCTTAGTTTAGTTATAGCCATGTTTTATTAAGTACAGTAGTAAATACATCCATTTGTCTTAGCGATGTCCACTAACAACAATAAAAAAGTAATCCATCACTGCAGTGTCAGGTTGTCGGATAATAAATCATTATAGCTAAGAATGAATGTATAGGTTAAGTGATGCTTGTGCATGCAAAGGCTTCTGTCAAGGAGTGAAAATGCCATCAGATATAGTATTCACTGACAGAAATGTGCCTGCCCCCAAACATTCTGTTGAGCGCAGAGAGTAATGCACTTTGCAATGAGAAAAAATAACTTGAGTGGGATATTATGATATACAGAGGAAAATCTTCATTCTGTGCATGCAGGTTTCACATTTGCACTCACAAGGTTTATTATTTTCACCGTTTGTTTTTGCACCCCCTAGTTTTGAAAGTGATCTGACACCATAAATTCATCTTTGTGCAATCATTTGCTATCGTTCATGCAAATTGTCATACACAGCCAGAACATGTCACACAGGTAGAACAATCACTGTTGGAATTGCATAACCTGGGCCCTGACTTATAAAGGATGCCCATGAACAAAACCAGGCCTGAAATGATTTTGTGCATGCTTTAAATCTCAAGCAAAATGTGTGATCTACAAAGAAATACTTCGCATGAAAAAGAGAGCACATTTTAAGCAAGGTTTGAGGCACCCTTAAGCCTTCAAAAGACTGAAGAAAGTGGGAATTTAGCAGCATAATGTGGTAGTATACAGAATTCCAAGAAATTGCACAAAACAGTTCAAAATGCTTGTTTAATTTTTTTTGTCTGAAAGTTTTAATGATTGCCATGTGTCATTCTACTTTATATACACTATATGTAATATTACTTTAACACTAGTTTGTGTTTCACTGTGTAGTTTTTTCACTTTTATTTGTATTAGCCTATTAGTTTTGTGTTTAAATTAAAAAATATAAGGTGCTTTATATTAAAATCATTACTATCACAACCACAAATTAAATATGGGGTGCCAGAAATGCTGCAGGATTCCGCTGAATTACCCTTCTATACCGCCATGGTCCTCTCTAACATATTTTAAAAAGGAGTACCCCAATTATTGAAGGACATGAAAGATGGTGCAACAGTAGCATTCCCCCTCCAGTTTCAACAATACCTGCCTTGTGCAAAGCAATTTATTTCAAAGCAATGTGTCCCCTACACACCCTACATTAGCAGTTGTACACATACACACACACACTTATACTTGTCTTACCCTGCTCATCTTCAACGTCACTGTCCCCACTGGCCTCTGAGCTGTGAGAAAGGTGAGATGAGCTAGAGGAATCTGAGTCAGAATCTGAGTCAGAATCTGATGGCCCTCCACCCGTTTCTTCTTGTTCTTTTTTATTTCCCCTTGGTTTTCTGTCTTTTATTTTTTTACATTCCCAGTTAACTGGCCTTCTATTTTTGCTTTCAAAGTATGAAATGGCTGAAGTGTCTGACTGAGAAATGGAGTCAAATGGCTGAGTCTCCTGACTACTCTGCCTGAGACCTTTGACTTTTGTTTGATCTAGTGGAAGACCGTGGGCATACACTTCTTCAGCAAAGGTAGTTTGCTGGCTTTGGATATATTCACGGAAAGCTTTGAGGAAGGAAAACTGTTTGTCTAAAAAGACAGAGTGCTCTGTGCGGCTTACTCCCCAACGAGCAGCACCTAAGAGCAGTTCATGATCGTGCTGTGGGGTGCACCACCAGCTGGGCAGGTCAGAACTGGGTGGTGCAAGACGAAGCCGCTCTTCCAAGGAAGGATGGGAAAGTACAAGTTCACGCAGCTGAGACAACAAGCCAATTCTGTAGAGTGTACGGGATGCTCGCTCCTCTGTGATAGGTGCTAAAGACCTGGACAAATCTAGAAAGAAACAGAAAATAAAACTAAGAAGCCAGACAAAAAACACAATTTAACACAAGATATACAATTACAATTTTGTCCTAAAAGTATAACTGCAACTTCACTTAATAACAATTCTAAAAAAGTACATGGATTATGATATTACCCTCTTCATGGTCAGGCCGCAAACGGCAGACTCGTCGGCACATGGCTAGAAAACCATGAAAATACTGATTAAGACTTTCATCTGTTTTTTTATCAAGTCTCGCAAACATTCGAAAGTGTGTCCAATCCAGTTTGCCCTCCATATCCTCTTGGGCTCCAATCTTGTTCTTCATTTGCTCTACACCAAAAGTGGATACAACCCGATAAAAGTCGCACTCTTCTCGTCGAGTCCACCTAAAACACATAGAACTGGCATTGTAAAGACAGCTGGTTTGGCATAAGCAGGTTACATTTTTTATCAATTAACCAAGTATGAAAGACCTCTGTTGTCGCTCTTGTCGTGCAAGCTCTTTGAGCTTAGTGGCCTGTTCACAACGTCGACGACGCCGGTCACCTTTCTCTGCCGCTTCCATCTTCAGCTGCTCTCTTCTATAGCTGCGCTGGTACCCTGTGATTAGCCGTCGTAGACGAGCTGTGAGTGATGAGCTTGTTGGCCAGTACCATGTTCCGAAAGATCCTGAGGGTTGCACTACTACTGGCATAGGAGTGGAGTTATCCTGCATAAAGAGCTCATCCAAATTTCGGGTATCAGTACTCTAGCGAAACAGAAAGACATGATTAATTATGTGTACAATAAAGCAATAATTAAACAAAACTAAAAAAAACAAGTAATGAAAAGAATTTGTAAATGAATAAAACAATGCAGAGTAATTTGGTAAACCCTCCACAGCATAATAGTGGGCATTATTATTGCCGTAAGTGTTCTATGAAACTGCTAACTCCTTTCATGAGCATCTTGTGTCATTGCTGCAGAAAACAATGAGACACTTAACAAATTTGTCACCTCTCTTTATTACCTGCAAAAGCAAAATGCTTCACTAATTGATTTAAAAAATATTCCTGTGGGTAACTAGAACAGGCAAAATCTATAACTATTAAGCTGTAATGTTAAGAGATTCCAGAAACCAATCATTTTATTAAACACTTTCATTACATTTATGACAAAACTGTAGCTACACAACATTAATCACTTCCAACATAGCAACAAACAATTTATCTCCAATTCATCTCACATGACTATGGTAAGAAACTGGACTCCCTGTGTCTATGTAGGTTTTCTTCTTGACTTTCTTGTTGTTGGGTGATAGTGATTGCTGCAGTAGATAATACAGCTGAAAACAATGTTCTTTTCTCTCAGCAGAAGTCATATGGCTTTACTTGTCTGCTTTATGGACAAATGACTTAGAGGATTAAACGCGTTTCTCTTAGACCTATGGTGCAACAATAAACATTAAATAACTATGTAAAAGTATATGATATATATTCAGTACTCACAAAACATTATAGGGATATTTGGCTCTCAAGTGAAATTTATGGAAAACAAAAATGTCAATGTCTAAATAACTTGCCATGTGTCTAGAGCATCAATAGATCCCATAATGATGCAATCTCGAAGAGCTGTTGTCATAGTTCACGAAGAGTAAATTAAGCATGTGTTGTACATACAGACGCACAATGAATTAATGATGTTATTTTAGTAGTATGGGCACTGTATCACTCTCAAAGTATAGGCTGTTCTGTATGGACTAGACACACCTCGCCACAATAACAAAACAACCACCAAAAGCTCATATGACCTTGGCGCTTTTGAAAATGTGAATTAAAAAACATGGAATGAATGCTCAAAATTTAACTATCCCATCACTGAAATGCAAAAAAGGAGATGGAAACTGGAACAAATGATGTTTCAAGCTCATAATGACGTAATGATGTAAGGGTTTGATGTTATTGATTGGATTACAGTGTACTTACTACAGTTAGTGCTGTGCAATAAAATGATGACAATAATTATTGGGAAATAACTTTTCCTTGATAGAAGAATACAACCTAGTCGATAATGCTCGTAATAATTAGTTACAGCCATTTTTAGACCAACACCACAAATAGCTAATCAGAATGAGCATAGCGCACGTTCGTTGAATGGCGTGCAATGACAGTACAAGTGTGACTGTACTGTCAGCTGCCCAGGAGAATGCAGTATACCAGGCTATAATGTTTCCTTTATTCAATAATGAAACATTTAGTTGAGCATATACTTTTTAAAACTAAAATAAAACTTTTTTAAGGCTGGATTTGTATAAATATTTCAGGTATTCTTATTCTTTTCCATTTAAGATAAATCACTCACCTCAATACTGTGTGTTTATGGAGGGAAGACTATAATTTTATTTCTAATATAATTTTAAAAAGATTATTTTATATAATTTGGGTTGATCAAAAAGGAAGTTGATCAAACATGTAAGCTTTTGTCAGAATTTGTACTTTTTTGGTTTGTATTTAACCTAGTTTTTTTATGTGACTGACCCATCCAAATTAATGGAATTAGGTGTTCCTATCACTTTCATGGCCACAGGTGTATAAAATGAAGCACATCGTGTATAAAATAAAGCAAACCGTGTATAAGAGGCATGCACACCGATGTTTGAACACTGCTGACTGGCATTATCAATTCATTCCCATAGATCCATTGACAATTCTTTTGCTTTCCCCATTCCACTCAGCCTTTATGATTGTTGATCTCTTCACACTTTAATATACATACATTTCTAGTTACAAACCAGTGCTAACAAAATTTTCATTAGAACTTGAGATATGTACTATGTTCCACTATTTACAGTGAGGAAAATAAGTATTTGAACACCCTGCAACTAAGTTCTCCCACTTAGAAATCATTAGAAATTATTTGTGTGTTACTGCTGCAAATACAGTGGCAAGTATGTGAACCCTTTGGGATTACTTGGATTTCTGCATAAATTGGTCATTAAATGTGTTCTGTCTCAGAAATCCAGGGGACCAACGTCATAATGAACCCTATGGATTAGGAATGGGATGACACTTAAGGTCATATATAAGTCAAGGCAGGTGAGGAAATACTTTTGGTAATATAGTGTATTTACAGAGCGTATCGAACTCCATTTTTTAAATGAATATTATTTTATAATTATATTTTGGTGAAATAGACAAGCTTTTGTTAAACTGTTGTTTTTTTTTTGCTTTGATCCTGCTTAGTGAACTGAAATGGTGTGCATTACATTATAACACAGTTCTGTAAGTGAGTCTATCTATTCAGTTTCAGTAGAATGCTGCTTTCTCCAATCTTATATGAATTACCCATAAAAGACATGGTTGAGTGATGCACTGAAGAAAAAGAAACCATAAAATAAAAATCGATTTTGATAGTAGAAATGTTTTGGCTTCCTGGTTCATAAATGTAACTTATACAGTTCACAATTTATAAAAAGATTGTGGGCATTGAACAATGAAATTGTTTGAAGTATTAATGGGTATAAAAGTAATGATTGATAATTTTCTTACAAGATGTTTAGTGTGAAGAGCTGAGAAATGACCAATTACCTATTTTAAGATAGATAGATACTTTTTTCATCACTTTTCAGTGAAATTCGTTCTCCACATTTAACCCAATCCGTGCAGTGAAACACACACATACACACTAGTGAACACTAGG
>JAYDZF010000032.1:4250398-4263013 GCA_034509105.1 Microcambeva barbata | reverse complement strand
TTCTGTAACCTAGTGAGGAAAATAAAGTGGTTGTGGACATCAGTAAGAAGCGTGAATCCTTTACCAGAGTAGATACACCCCTGTTAAACTTAGTTGTAGTTTTGGCAGTGTTTGGGTCATTATTTTGCTGATAGATGAAGGATCTCCCAATCAGTTTAGTTGCACATTTCTTTATATTCACAGACAAAATGTTTCTTAGACATCTGAGTTAATTTTACTGCTGCTATACTGTGTGAAATCCACAGAAATGTTCTGGGTGCCTAGGCAAGAAGCAGAATTTTGTGGAACCTTCACTGCTGTGTTCTCACATGCACAGATTCAAACTTTACCCAGAACATTTACTAGGATGCTAGGAGGATAAAATCCAGGTAAGATCCAGAACAAATTTTGCGGGAGGTCGTGTTCACATTCGGAAAAACTTGGGTACATTTATGGATTACAGTGCAGTGTGAAAGGGGTATAATAGTTGTTTTAGGATCTTTTTTCACAGCACACTCAATGTTTCTCTCTGAAAAGATATATACAAGCTTTTTAGACTGATGAGACAAAGATTACCCTTACTAAACATACAAGCTCATCTTTGAAAAACAGTGGATGACTATGGATATTTTGTACTCAAGCAGAATGATAGAACTGTATAGAACCAAAAATATATATATTAAATTCAGTTTTGTGTACAGTGTAAACGTATATTTATAAGTTTGAGGTTCACAAGCACCCTCCCACAAAGGGTTGCTCTTTTAAATGACATTTTATGTAGTAAATACCTGTTAAATACACATAGGAGAATATCTAGTTTTAATTTTTTAACTTGAATTTGAGATTTTGAATTTTGGAAACATTTGATTATAATTAATTGCTTCATATTAATTTTCGAAATATCCCCTAATTTACAATAGCAGTTTATTTTAGATGGGAAAACTGAAGTATAAACTTTGTATCTAGTTAAAATAAAACAACTTGTTTAAATTAAAACTCTTTGTGCAATGTAGTGTAATAATACACAATATACTCAATATCACTATACAACAATCATAAATTAGTGTAGTAACATATAATAATAATCTTACCCCATTGACATTGCTGTCCTTACTGCAACTCATGCTTTGTAGCACAGCCCTATCCAGGCCTAGTTTCAGGCTAGCTTTGTCCAACATCTCTCGTTCATATGAGTTTCTAGTAATAAGACGGTAGACCTTGACTGCCTTAGACTGGCCAATACGATGACAACGAGCTTGGGCCTGAAAAAAAAAAGAAAAAACCCTTTACATTGGGGTCACACTTAGCATAGCATATTTGTATGAAGGAAGTATATAAATTAAAAATTAAAATTAAATTAAAATCAAAATTGACATGGAAAAGGCAAAAACAAATATGAAGAAAACAAATATGAATTGATAACTTTAAACACTAAAAATGGAGGTAAGCATGAATCTCACCTGAAGGTCATTTTGCGGGTTCCAGTCAGAGTCAAAAATTACACAGGTATCAGCTGCTGTCAGATTAATACCAAGTCCTCCCGCTCGTGTACACAACAAGAAGACAAATCGGTCAGAGTCTGATTTACTAAAGCGATCAATTGCTGCTTGTCGAAGATTTCCCCTTACGCGACCATCAATCCGCTCATAGAGGTACCTGAAAACGCAAGTAAACAGCTTTAAAAAGCTACTTATTTAACATCAAGAAATATTGCAGTAAAATAAATCATTCCGTTGTTCTTTTACAAAGGTGGTCAAACTTTACTAAGAATGTAATTATACAGTCTACCCATGATGAGATGCACAACACTGGGCTAATTAAACATATTAACGGGGTTCTGAGGTAGATACAAACAATTCAAAATAATTTGGAATCAAGCTCAATTTGGCAAGAAAACCCTGAACCTGGCAACTAGGTGTATATCGCAATTGATGTCAAGCAGGTGAGTTGTATAGCACCAGTGGTCTCAGCTATTTAAAGTAATTATCAATTTATTTTACACCTCAAATTGATTTTGAGTGTTGAAAAAATGATTGATTATTTATATTCCCCAATCACTGCTCAAGACATAACTTTTCCCTGGCATAATTTTTGTAACTGTTCTAAGCTAACTTTGTTAATTGTTGTTTGTGATCTAAAACTATCTATTGATGCAGGTTTTCTAATATCCTCCTTACAGTGACATGACATACAACTGATGGACTTTGGTTTATTCGTGTTTCATGATTTTAAGCTGTATATCATCAGAACAGTGATTTTTTGTATAATATTCTATTGTTTTTGTGACTAACAGCATACATTACAAATTAAAAACACAGTTTTTACATTTATTAAATAAGCACTGTGTATGTGTTAAATTCTACTCTTGCCCAAGGCTGCCAAAATAAAAGTATCATATAAATATAAAAGTAATTATTTTCTAATGCAATTGAAAAATGAAGAAGCCGAACTTCTGCCTGCCACATCCTACCGGCATTAACTTTTGGCCCCTTATAAGGAAATGTTTGGGAACCCCTGCTCTAGCCTAAAATCTTTTCTTCAAACCAAAATCAGCCTTAATTAGATTCTACTTGACATGGACTTGTATTTTGTGACTTGGGAGCATCACAGTTTATTCTTGCCTTGCTCCAAGTATTTCATGGGCTTACAACCACCCTGATCAAGATAAAGCCAGAAATTAAATAATTATTTAAATATCCTTGCCCTAATCTAAAAAAAATCACTTTGTCCAAAAAGCAAAGTAAAACAAATGCTGCTATATTTGGTCACAGAGCTACAAACTAGCTGCTGGTTATAACACACTGTAAAGCTGGCTTAGAGTAATGCAGAGTTCTTGTATTACACTTCTTACATTTTTGATGCATTATTTGAAAAATGTTTAATTTTTCCCTCTACCTCTTGTGTATAAGGTAGTCTTCCAGAATGTCAAGACAGCGCACCATCTGAGAGAAGATAAGAACTTTGTGTCCACCAGCCTTCAGACGAGGAAGCAACTTATCAAGTAGAACCAATTTTCCTGCGGAGCGCACCAAGGCCTGAAGATGGAAGTCCGGTGCAGAGGAATCATATTTCTCCTTTAGTTCAGCCAGTATCTTCTCTTCAGCACCTAAAAATAATCATGCAAAGCAACCCCAGACCACCATTTCAACTGTTGCCATGATGTTCTTGCAATTGAACTCAGTGTTAGCTTAACACCCACTTTTTCTTGGTATATTGGTAAATGTGTTTGCAACTATTGAAACTAGTGATGTCACAATACAGGAAGTTTATAAGTCGATACCAATAACACTCAAATGATTCTCAATACCACTTTTGATACCACGAAGAAGACAAACAATGAAAGGAATACATGTCAACATAAAAGATTTTATAGCATTTAAATTTACAACTAATGGTATGCTACCTGGACAACATTTTACGTCATCCTTTGCAGGCTCCTGAGAAAATTGTTCCAAATCCTAGATGCCTTATAATCCTCCCTAATAAGTCAACCTCAAATATAAATGCTTTATAAAAACTTTGGTATAGACTTGGTTCCGAAGTATCGGTTCTTGTGACATGTCTAAATGGAACAGTCAATAACGTTCCAAACATGCAGTAAAACACATATATACACTAGTTAAAACAAGGGGGCAGTAGGCACACAAGTAGCCATAGACATGTGGCCTGGGGAGCAATTAGAGGTTGGGTGTTTTGCTCAAGGGCACTTCAGTCATGACCGGTCAGCTCTGAGAATCAAAACGGCAACCTGAAAGATCAGTCCTTGAAACACCAGGCTATGGTTTACATTTGGTAAAAATGCCATATAGAACTTTAGGTTAAGCAGCAGATGGCTCACACATACCCTATGCCTCACAGTGAAGACTAATAAGAATAATACTGAACATGGCCAGACACAGACAAACCACGAATGATCTATTGACAGATAAAATCAAACAAAAGCTCTACGGCAGTAGAGTCGGAAGTAGGATGCACAAAGTTTTGGGGTTTTTTCTGTCTCTGCAATTACCAGCCTTAACAACCATTATCTGACAATTTTAAAGCAAAATTTGCTTAGATTTACAAACCCAACAAAATGACACGATGCACAGGTCTAAAAAGCAGACCATAATGAATATTGATGAATACAGATCTCTGTACGAAAAATCTTTGTATGGGCATTTAAAGAAAATTCCTTTCAGTTTTTCATTTTCTAATTTGTTGCAATCAATGGATTATCATCATTGATGGGACATCAGGAAATGACAACAGAAGTAATAGATATTATTCAAAAACTTTCTCTTTCTGGGCTGTATGCTCATGTCAAAAGGCCATCCAGACTTATCAGAAAGTCAAATGGCCCGGGTCTGTCATAGTACAGATTGAATACAGACCTGGTGCAGTATAAATGAAGCAACACATGTTGCCAGCAAAATTGTCCAGGGTCTACCAGACTTAAACGTGAAGCAGATGGATAGTCATTACACTTCTGCTAGGACAGTATCTGAATTGGACTGAGTGGTTAAATTAAAATGGCAGTCAAATGTGACAACTGCAAGACTGCTCTGTTATAAGAAAACAACAGGCTTGGTCAAGCCTCAGGGATGACACACACTGTCCTAATGGAGCTACTTTAATGTGAAAAATATGCCCTTTTGAAGGATGTTAGAAAAGTTTTTGGGTCAGATTTAGGGGACCCAAATTTTTATTTTTCATTTCTTGAATTTTATATGTGTAGACTTTTCTCCTGTTTAATGTTTAAAATGAGTAAAGTATAAATAAAATATCTAATAAAAACCTGTAATAAGATATGGGTGGTTGCAGCATTTGCGAAGCTCCATCATAGTGTTCAGGAGATTGGGAACGTTGCTGTTGTGATTGGCTCCCATGCTCAAAAAGCTGAAGTTGCGTTCAAGAATAGCACGATAGTACTTCTTTTGCACATCAGTCAACTCCACCTAAACAAAAACAGTCCTGATCATTTTTACAGACATTTTCAATTCTCTAAATGAGGTAACTACAGGTACAGTACAACATAATCTTATTCTAGTGTAATATACTGTATTAGATAGAAATGATGTGGGTTTATATTGACTATGTTGTTAAATGTAACAGCATAGTAACAACAACGCTAGGTGGGGCAGCAGCAGTATTAATAAATAAATATAGCAGAATCTTAACAGGTGCCGTTTTTTGTGTAACAAAAAGTTTAGCTTAATCAATGGGGTTTGATTTTTTTCCCCCGTTATTTAATAAAAGAATAACAATGATTAACCAACATGGATTGTTTAATGACCAACATAAAAACACTGTTTTGCAAACCTCAATAATGGTTTCTTGCTTTGGTGCAAGGTTCTTCTCAACATCCTCCTTTAATCTACGTAACATCATAGGTTTCAGAATACCTTGCAGTTTCTGTACCTATAAGAAAGTTAAAAATACAGTTATGAGTGAAAAATTACATATTTTTATTCCTGTTCAGGTGTATGTACATGCATATGCGCACACCTGCTCCTCTGTTTTGAGATCACCAAATTCACGTAGAAACTCTGTCTCTGAGGGAAATTGTGAAGGATCTAAAAAATGTAACAGACTGAAAAGCTCCTCCACTGTGTTCTGCAGTGGTGTGCCTGTAAGCAATACTTTATGCTCCTGTGGAAAAAAGGGGTGTAGAATAAGAAATGACATGATAAAACCAATTGGTAAATTGGGCACAACACCTTACATTTTCAATTAAAGCATTAACATAATATTTGTTAGTTTTCACACCGTATTCAACAATACACATTTCTGTGAACAAAGCTTGTTACATTTGTTACACAAAAGAAAAACACAACTGCAACACACTGCATGCAAAATGGCTTCATGTTCAGCTTTTTTGTAGTACAGCTACCTACAGAGGGAAACCTAAACATACTCGATTTAACGGGTATGGTCCTTTAAATAATTAATTTGGCAATATACTGGCCAACTCTATTTGAAATAAATGAACACATTATAGTAATGGGGCAAGTTCAGAAACAGAGTGCAATCTAAATTAGCTTGTGGCTTGCCAAAACCAGTATTAGGGCATTTTGGTTATCTTAAAGACATAAAATATTGCCGTTATGATAATGACAAAATTACAGTATTTAATATTTTGTATTATTCCAATTTAACAGCATGCAATATTTAGCTACAAGAGTCACAAAAGTGATCTAGTCCCATCTGTTTCTAGAAAGGTTGATCTTCAGGTCACTGTTAACCTTTAAAAGGTTCGATTAGAGCTTTATTACCTATGCACTAAAGTTGTCTGTACCTTTCCAATGAAATGTTATGCACAGATTATTCTTATTTTTATCCTAGTATTGAGTTTTAACTACTCTGCACTGACACTACCATACCCAGGCTCGGTTCCCTGGCAAAGCCTGTTTTTTGTCTGATCACTCCAAACCGGGATTTGCCACAGTCCAGACGTTGTTGATGAACAACGTTCCATCTGCATTCTTAAACATTGTGAAACATTTTCCCAAACTGATAGAGATTGTGTTGTGCACTATTATGCATAGAATATAAGCTTTTTAAAAGTAAATCAGTAAGGAGTACTACATATTATTAAAACAAACATACTGTATTACTCCTTGGATAATTTCCATGTTTCGAAATCGTTGTGTTGCATAAATAATAAAGGTGTTGGTGAGCCATGTATTTACACGCCCAATAGAGCTCCCAATAAGCCACAATGTCAGGATGAAATGGAGTACCATTGTATTGTTTGAGAGCACTTTGCTTTTAAAAAAAAACTTGCTATATAAAAGTGGATGAAACAATACATTTGTTGCATGCTTTTTTTATTTTTTATAAATGGTTAAAATAAGTTAAATTATTGAGGTAAGATTATGTATACAGTGGTCTTGATCCATTAGGTGCAGATTCAATTAACCTCCAATAGTAAATCGAAGTGTTTCTTCTTTCATTCCATTACTTAATCACTTGTGATTATTTTTCCCTTTTTCTAGGGGTGTAACTAGGAATGTAACAATACCAGAAATTTATAAGTTGATACCAATACCAGTAAAATTCCACGATTCTCAATACCATTTTTTCTACCATGAAGGTATCAAAAAAACAAAACAAAAAACCCAACAATCAGCAAACAACAAGTCAGCATCAGATACTCATTCATGAAGGACATGAAATCAACACGAGTTGTTTTAGTGTTGTTTTTAATGTATTTAAATCTGTACACATGTATTTGTATGTAATTCCGAGCTTATCAGTGAAGTCTAAGCATTTAGTAGCCATTTGTAGTTAACACTGGTCCCGTTGATTTGAATGGTATGATGCTAATGCAACAAGGTAATTGCTACCTAGACTTAACCTGAAGTGATTACTCAATAAGTCAATCACTAGTTGTCTAATTGAACAGCAAGGGAGCAATGCAGCTAACTACGATTCATTCTCAGGTTATTGTTTAAGCTTTCTCGGCTACTTAGAATTATGACATGAGCAGGTGGTCTAGTCGATCTGTGAAACCCTTGGTACCTCCGATACCACTGGAAATAAGAACTGAACCATTCTTGTGACATCTCTAGGGGTAACACATTGTGATGACACAAGCCTCCCAGCCTGGATTATTAAAGAGCAGTATGAGTACAGCATGCTCTAGTCGATCTGTGAAACCCTTGGTACCTCCGATACCACTGGAAATAAGAACTGAACCATTCTTGTGACATCTCTAGGGGTAACACATTGTGATGACACAAGCCTCCCAGCCTGGATTATTAAAGAGCAGTATGAGCACAGCATGCTCTAGCATGGTACAGGGAAAATGTACCTAATGTGAGTACACCCTTAAACACTGATAAAACCCAAACATATTTACAAAATCTTCTACATCTCTGGTTCATTTGAATTAATTGTAATTACTTAATTACATAACTGTGACCATACACTCACCAAGTTTAACATCTTCAGACTGTCAAGCAACTTGCAGTTTCGATTCTTTAGTCGATGTGCTTCATCAATGACCACACAACGCCAGTAGATCTCCCGTAACTCTGGGCAGTCAGACAGAACCATCTCAAATGTTGTGATCAAAGCATCAAATTTGTATGCTCCAGGAATTAGGTTCCCCTTTAGAGTAAAAAACACATTAATAACAGAAATTAATGGGGCAATTGGATCAGATGATAAATGGAATTAACAGAGTGAGTGACATCATTTGTTAGAACTAGAATAGCAAAAAACATCCCTTACAACCATAAATCTTTATGACCATAAATTCAGCTCTTCACCATCGTCTAAAGACAAAGTGGACCAAAGGGCTAGAATCCAGCATGGCCAGATTAACCAAATCACATAAAATAAATGTTTAACAGACAAGACAGACTATGCAAGCATCATACTGACAATATATACAGTCAGTAGTCACTAGTTTACAAGGACTTACAAAGTAATATAAACAACATATGCAATTTTATCCACAATGAGTGGACCGAAACTGCTGCATAGACCATGATAAAAAAAAATAAAGATACTTGTTTGATCCATAGCTATAGTAAAGTTGTTTAAAGACAGTTTTGGTGTAAGCTGGATTTACAACAAATAGGTTTGAAACCAGTGACCAGTTGTCGTTGCATGTCAAAACTGATGAATTCCACGAATGGTCCACTGGATGACACATACTAGTTTTGAGAGCAGGCCTCTAAAACCAGCTGCGTGAAGTAGGAGATAATGTACTACATTTACCTCTGAATTGTACTGTGAGACTTGGGTCCTCAAACTGAATTTAAATGGTAATAATAAAATCTTAAGTTTGCAAAACATTTTGATAAGTTTGATACAAGAAATTGGTACTACCAGGTCCATTTTTCATTTCAGCAAAAATGAGATATAACAGATAGATATCACCATACACAGAAGATGGATTGCACACAAACCTTTTCATCTTTGCAGTACATCTCATACTGCTGGATCATTTGCCTGCTGGCCAGACTTCCATGATAGACAATGGCATTCATTTCAGTCCAAGTGGAGAATTCTCGTTCCCAGTTGGTGATCGTAGACAGGGGGGCAATTATCAAAAAGGGTCCATGGACCGCAGCAGTAAACATTTCGGACAGTAACGCTATTGACTGGATAGTCTTACCCAGACCCATTTCATCTGCCAAAATGCAGTTCTGTCTATAAAAGAATGCAATAAATGAGTAAATTCAATATTCAGCTACAATAATGGTCATTCTAAAAATTATTCAAAAGGTTTGTTGGTGTGTAGCTAAAATCCTTGAATCAATAGATCGAAGATGATGACACATCATTTTATATCAGAGCACCTGTTATACCAGTTGAAGAGAAGCCAGTTGACCCCTTCAAGCTGATACTCTCTTAGTGTGTTTCCACTACGATATTCATGAGATTGCTCCAGTTTTTTCCAGGTATTTGAAGGTGGTCGAGTCTAAAAGAAACACAGTTAATACACTTAGCACAATAACTGTTAGACTGCTAAAATAGCTTCACCAGATTAACAAATTTACAGTTCTTTTCAGTCTGGGTTGGCGACTCTGAATCTTCTTAAACTCATCAAGCTTTCCTTCATCTACATCTTCTTTTAGTTCCCAAGTGGCATCCTCATAAGGTAGGGAACACCATTTCACTAGGTAATACACAACTGGCTGTGACAAAAGTGAAATAAAATTAGATTAACAATGTTCAAACCCATTATTGCTACATGAGATTTAAAAGTAAGACTTAAGCTTTTCACCTCGCCATTATCTTTGTCCACAGTTTTGGATTCATCCAGTATACGGTCAACCTCTACATAGTCAGGATTAAAAGGCTCTTCATCCTTATACATTAACAGAGATTATTTTAAAAACGAGCACTTTAATGGAATACAAACTTACGCACTAACAAAAATGTGTGCAATTATGTATGTGAGAAAAACTACCTCTTGAAATATGTGTCTCATTTGAGCCTGCTTTGCCTTGAATCTTTTAAGCTTTTGGTGAATCCTCTTGTCTTTCTCAAGCTGCTCCAAACTGGCCCATTCACAGTGCAAGTATGAGCTAAATATATTAACAAAAGATTAAGTGATACAAAATATTATGAAAATTCTTTTTTTTTTTATTAAAAAGTTCAGTACTCACTAGTTTTTGTATTTCACAAAGAATTCTTCTACTGTGGTATACTGACCTGGAGAAATCTATGGTACATAAAGTATTTCAATTATATTTTCATTAAATGACCAGACTTATTAGATGTTCAATATGTGCGATGTACAACCTCTTTATTTGTAAGGCGAATTGTCAAAATTTTATCCACAATAGCTGCATCCTCTTCGCTTGGGTTTTCCTAGTTTCAATTTTAAAAAAAGTTATATTCTTCAAATTCATAAAAGAAAATTAGACAGTGAAAAAAGTAAAACAGAATTGACAAAAATTGTACTATATTTTACAGTAAAAACATCATTTTCATTTTGAAATGAACCTTACCACAAAAAACTGCATACTAGAGTGAGCCCTATCAATTTCTTGAAGCTGAGCCCCTGTGGACAGATTGGGACCTCCAGACATGGCTGAAATGGAGGTTACAGTCACTTCATCACCTGGCTCATCTTCATCGTCTGTGATTTTAATGTCCAAATCTTCTGTGTATTTTTTTCTTTTTACTTGACGATTAGATCGTCTCATCTGATGGAAGTCAAAGATAAACAATTAACAAATGTAAAGAGCTCTAAGGAATCACCCCAAACACCAAACCTCCAAGTGCATAGTACTGATAAATACTACACATAAATTAAAACACTTAATTATTATATTTAATTGTTCGTACAGTGTTTAAATGTACCTCAACTACAGAGCTCATATTCATGTACTTGTGCAGGGCCCTTAAACTGTAAATGATTATGTGAATCTTGATTGTACAAGGATTTGAAAAGTTTCAACAATATGATAATAATCAGTATAATAATACATTTTTTAATGTATAAACAATAACCAAGTAGGCCCATGATGACCATAAAGTAATGACATTCATGGGGTATGAAAATAGTAGTTATTAATGATGTTTAATTTCTATCAAGGTCTTGTAATTGACAATGTAACCGTTGTCGACACCTGGAGTTCTGGTAGCATGTAGTGTCCCATTGGTTTGAATGTCATGATGCAAAGTTTGTTAGCTTGGTAGGCTTTGAATATCCTATTACAATCCTAATACAGTCCTCTCCACTTATATAGTTCCTGATGTAGGCATAGGTAATAATAAAGCTGTCTAGTTTTTTGAACAAATCCCATTGTGGGAACATTCAGATAAGACATTATTTTGTAACATTTAATATTATAATAGACCAAAAGAAGGAAAAGAGAAAGCATAGGTTTGAGCTAATAAAAAATAAATTATTGTGTATAGTACAGCACACATACCGTACTGAAATGGGATGTGTTTTTAGTGCAGTACCGTGTGTTTTGTTGTTTACTATTGTTTATTAAAGTAATGTCTAAAATTTTCAAAATATTCAAGGGATAATAATATTGTATTTAAAACTAAAAAGAAAATGTATGGAAGGGGTTACTTTGTAAACATAGAATTAATCCATAACAGAGGTCCCATTTATATCACGAGACAATCAGTAGAATCTTTTACAGTGCATCACAAAAGTGAGTACACACTCACATTTCTGCAGATATTGAAGTATATATTTTCATGGGACAAAAGACAATTAAATGTATATATTTTATACAATGTAATTTTCTGGATTCTCCTTTTTTCTGGATCTGTCACTGTTAAAATAAAAATACAGACTATTCATACCTTTGTCAGTGGGTAAACTTACAATATCAGCAAGGAATCAAATATTTATTTCCTCCACTGTATGTGCATAGACTATAAATAGGGAATGTGGGCACATCAGTTAAAACTGAGGGTGGGTAGTCCTTGGTTAAAATGTTGATGGACTGGGGAAAGACGCATTGGAGGTGGCAGTTAGTCTGAATATTTAAAGCTTTCACTCTCAGTCTCCCCTGTAATGAAACCTCTGGAAAAGACATACGCTGAAGCTTACACTTGATCTGCAGGGTTTTGATGATGGACTGAATGATGATAATTTTGAATTTAACCACCAATGCTTAAGACACTCAAGATGTATTGAGCTATCTCAGGAAATACAGGTAATGCTGTGTCTTCATTATAACAGCAGTACCATGCCTGTCCCATTTAAGATCCTCTTGGATGATGGTGGCCAGAATTTTCAGGACAGCTCTACATACTGTGGAGCCATAAATAACCAGTAGGGGCAGTAGAGAGAGTTTTTTTTCCTGAAGTCAATGATCATCTCCACAGTTTAGCTCTGGTTGTTTGCACCACACTAAGAAACCAGCTGTGTTATTTCCTCCCAGTATGTGGACTTGTTGTTTGAAATGAGTCTTGTCAGAAAGGTCTCGTCTGCAAATTTTACATGATTGACAGAGTTGATGTTAGATCTGCAGTCATTTTGCTTAGGCAAACCGTAAAACTTTGGACATATTGAATTAAAGTTTTTTAAGAGAAGAAGAATATTTTTTTAAGAAGATCTTTATTTGTCATTACACATATACAGGTGTAAAGTACAACGAAATTCTTTCTTCGCATATCCCAGCTTTGGAAGCTGGGGTCATAGCGCAGGGTCAGCCATCATACAGC
>JAYDZF010000032.1:4234498-4246478 GCA_034509105.1 Microcambeva barbata | reverse complement strand
CTGCCTAGCAGAGCCGGGATTTGAACCGCCAATCTCTGGTTGATAGTCCAAAGCTCTACCCACTAGGCTACCACCGGTTCCTAGCCTGCTATTGTACTACATTAAGTCATGTTAAGATGTTAATTTAATCAGTGTCAATGTGAGAAAAAACAACGAGAAATTATTTATTTTACTATTGGAGTACAGATTCATCATTAAAGCAGTGAGTACATTTTTTGTTCTACATAATTTACAGAAGTAACATACAGAAGTTGTTAGGCTGATTTGGCAGCCTTGGGACCACGTTTGAAGGTTTTATTTAGCAGGTTTTATTTAGCTTCTATATGAAGCTCCCCAAGTTTACTTGAAAAGCAGGGTTTGCTGTTTTATATTTCTTTGAAAGAATGCAAGTCCTCACAGAAGCTTATGTATGGAAGCTTATGCATGATGTGACTGAATCCACATAATTGTTCAAGGTTGTTTTTTGCAGTTTTGAAGGAGTCCCAATAAGTTGAGTCCAGACATTTAAAAGAATCATCTATGGCTTCAGGAGGCCATCATTTCACTGAGTCAGGGTTTGTTGTAAGCTTCTGCATTTATGCTGGTATGAGATGGATTAATGAGTGAACAGAGTTTCCAAGCGGGGCATGGTTCAAGGCCTGGCAAGCATCCTTGATGGTGCTGTAGCAGTGATCAATAGTTTCGTTTTGCCTGGTAGGACAGCTGATCAGCTGTTTGTGTTTTGGAAGTTTAACATTCAAGCTGATATAGTTGGAATCTTTCCAATGACGATAATCAGTGTCGTTGTTCAGCATCTACAATCTATTCAGCCAGCTTTTGATAGGCTGAACTGGGAAAATATAAACTAAAACCAGAATTACACATTAGATAAATAAATTATAAGCACTGGCTTAAAACAATGTCTTTGCAGTCATGCAAGCATCACGGCTGCTCATTTAAGCGGGAGTAAGTCTGCTGCATTATATCTAAATGCTGAAAACTTGAAAGTAATATGAACTGTGTTGCCAAATGTGAACTAAACTAGTAAAACAAACACACACAAGACACCAAAATACTGTGGCTGCCTGTCTGGGTGCCACTGTAAGAAGCATCTTGCATTAAGAGGATCTGGGATTGTTTTTACAACACAATGAAATGATTTTTGTGGCAAAAAGTTAGTGATGAATAGACAATCAAAACAAAAGCATGTTTAATGACATTAATGGATTACACTGAGGGAGGTAAATGGGAGTAACATCAAATGCATGGCAACTAAATGCATGTAGCCAAAAAATCTATGCTTAACCTGCTTTACTTATTCATCCATTTTTTTATTTAATGTGACATAAGTTTGAGCTGTAACCTGGAGGCTTAAAACACTGAAACATGATAATGGGTTTTACTAAGTGATAATATGGTTCTGACACCTCTTATGTATATGCTTGATTTACATATTAGGACTGAACAGCAACAGCTGGATGTTAAAACTGATTGTACAGTTTAAAAGGATACCAAGCAGATTTCTGAATAAAAAAATAATTACTGTTGTAATTACTTTGGAGTAAGTCCAACAAAGATTTGACTGCACAACGCATCCCCACCTCACTGAACAACTGAAAACTGTTACCTGTGACAGGTCTTCCTCTTGAATGTAAGGAGTGGTAGAGGAATTAAGATCTTCATCTGAATGGTCCGAAGATGCATTTCTCTTTCTTTTTTTCCCAGAGACTAGAGTGATCGTGCTGGTGGATGAGAAAATAAACAAGAAATTAAATAATTCCACTTTACTACTATTACTTCAAGAATTGTATTGCTTTTATTATAATTATTTTATTGGTTTGTCTCAGACATTTTACTTTTAAATTATATACATAAAACACTTGTTTCTCCGGTTTGCATTATTGGTTGCCAGCTTCTTCAGGCCTTATGTATAGTTGCCGTGATGTTCCCTTTTTATTTTCCACTCATGTGTCAGGGAAAAAAGGGTAAAATCTGGGCACAAACACACAGTCATTTATTACTCAAGGTTAATCTTTTCACAAGTTTATATTAATTATGTCATGGACAATTTATCTCTCCAATTAACTTGGCTGCATATTTTTGGACTATGGGAGGACACCGGGGCACCCAACACAGACATGGGGAGAACATACAAGTTCCACCCAAAAAGAACCCAAGCCGTCCCACCTGGTGATTGAACCCAGGAATTTCTTGTGGTGAGGTGAACCATTAAGCCACCTTTGGGCATTCACCTATTTTTGAACATTCATTGTACACTGTCGTCTTTTTTTCATGACCAAATGAATTTCGGGAAGACCCATGAATTCTGGGAAGATCTAAATTTTATTGTAACTTTATATCCATCCCAGTTACTAAAAAAGTGTGGAAATACTGATTTTATTTATTTATGTTTTAATGCCATGTTTAACACGTTTGTGTCAAACATGGTGTTAAAACATAAATAAATAAATAAATGGCAGTACTAGGTATTATACGTCTGTCTTCATATTTTGGTCTATATAATATGCTCATTTTCATTTTAATGGTTGCAGGGTATATTAAAAGTCTTTTAGTGTTGTCATGTGTAATATTCTTTGGTAGTTTCTGGCATGTGTGCTTGTTCTCTTTCTTTATTGAATTTTGGGCATTCTATCGAAATGGGTTTTATTGATATAGGTGTTTGGCAGGTTTCACAGGTTGGGGTTTTTTCTCCTTTTATCAGGTGTTGGTGGGTTATTCTGGAGTGGCCGATTCGGTCTATGACCTGGTCTATGCGTCGTCCCTGGTGCATTCTTGGTTTGATATTGATATTTGGGGGTATTTCATATAGTTTATTGGTGTGTTGGGTGTTCCACTTATTTTGTCATTTTCTTTTAATGTAGAGATTTATTGATGTTTTCCAGTCGGTTGATGGGATTTTTATGTTCACTGTATTTTGTCCTGTTTTTCCTCTCACTATCTGATCTGCTTTTTCATTTCCTGTAATTCCATTGTGTCCTGATATCCAACATAGTTGTGTTATATTCTTGCTCTGTTAAATGTTAATTGTCCATTGTATATTATTAATGATAGGATGGTCTGGTGTGTATGATTGTATTGCTTTGGGGCATGATTTAGAGTGCAAATTAGTATTTTTTGCTTTTGTTCTTTTTCAGCGTATTTTAATGCCATGAGTATGGCATGGGCTTCTGCAATGTAGATTGAGTATTGTTGGGGCAGTTTGTCTTTGTTTGAATATCCACTTGCATATATGGATGCTGTTGTCTGGTCAGTGGTTTTGGATCCATCTGTATAGATTGCAAGGTGGAGTGGGTATTTTTCTATAATTGTAAGAAAATCATTGATGTATATGTTTGGGTGTGTAGTTCCTTTCTTCTTGTCGGCAAGATCAAATATGATGTTTGGTTTTCTGATTTTCCATGGGGGAAATGGTATTGTTGGGGCTCTGGGCCATTATATTTGAATTTAGCTTCACGTCCAAGATATGCTTGATTCGAGTCCCCCAATGGTTGTATTTGATTTTGTTTGTTGTATCGAGTTGGAGGATGTAGAGGGTGTATGGTTCTATTTACTGGGTTTCTTGGGTTGTTCATGATTCTGACTGTATATTGCAGAGCTAGTTTAAGTTTTCTGAGTTCCAGTGGAGGCTCTTGTGCTTCTATGTAGAGGCTTTGGATGGTAGTGGTGCGGTACGCTCCAACAGAAATTCTGATCCCTAGGTGGTGTATTGTGTTAAGGCACTTGGTGTACGATTTTCTGGCTGATCCATATATATAAAGCATCCATAATCTAGTTTTGATTAGAGTTCTGTATGTATGTATAGGTGTAGCATGATCTACTCCTCATTTAGTACTGGCTAGTAGTTTTAGTATTCGTAATTTTTGGAAAAACTTGAAATGAAGGTCAGTTTGTGGTCTAGCGTTAGGCCCGGGTATTGTACAGTTTCTGTTATCTTTATGGGTTCCCTGTCTAAGAGAAGTTTTGGATCTGGCTGTAGTTTTCTGTTCAGGCAGAAGTACATACAAGGTGTTTTACTTATAGATACTTTTAATCCATTTGTGTTTAACAATGTGTATTTTATTGATACAGGGTGGGATTTTGTGTTCTATTGTTGCCATGTCTTGATTCCTGAAGCCTATGCATAGAGCATCCACGTATAGACTGCAGCAGATGTAAGGTGGTATTTCCTTTGCAATTTTGCTTATTTTTAGGTTAAAGAGAGTTACAGAAAAAATGCATCCTTGGGGGACTCGTGTCTCTTGGATGTGTTCTTTGGAGAAAGTGTTATTGACTCGAACTTTGAAATGTCTGTCCTTTAGGAGGTTTTTTATGAAGATTGGAAGTCTGTCTTATAAAGTGCTATTTATTGCAGGTCTTGTAATATTCAATATCTCCAGGTGGTGTCATAGGCCTGTTCAAGGTCAAAGAAGATGACGGCTGTATGTTCATTGTGGATGAAGGTTTCTCTTGTATATTTCTAGTCTAGTAAGGTTGTCCATTGTGCACCTTTTTTTCAAAAGCTAGTTTGGATCACACTAAGGACATTATTCTTTCCATGTAGCAGACTTGACCATCCTTTCTAATGTCTTGCTAAGGCAGCTTGTTAGGGCTATTAATCTGTAGTTTTCTGGATTTTGATGATTTTTCCCAGGTTTGGGGATGGGTATTATTGTTGCTTGCTTCCATTCCATTTGGAATGTTACTGGTTTTCCATACGTGGTTGCATATTTGTAAGAGTAGTTCTGTCAATGTTAGGGGTAAATGTTTCAGCATTTTGTAGTGAATGTTATCCGGGCCTGTTGTGGTATTATGGGATTTCTGGAGAGAGTGGTGTACTTCATCCAATGTAAAAGCTTGATTATATTATCCATCTGAAAGTTTATTTCATTTATTTCCCTATGTAATCGGATTCTTTAAAATTCATCATTGTAGGTTTTGTTTGAGGATATGCTTTCAAACATTTTTGCCAGTAATTCTGCGATTTTTTCTTCATTGTTTGCAGTTTCCTGTTGATTTTTTAGACACTGAACTCGTGGTTGTGTACTCCTGTTTTCCATTTTCCGAATAATGTTCCATATTTGATTTGTTGGTGTGTTTGTGTTGATGTTATTTGTAAAAAAAATCCAAATCCAACTTTGTCTTGGTTTATTATTCTTTAGGCTTTTGCTCTGGAGGTTCAGAGGTTTTTAATGCTGTCTGTTGTGGGGTGTTTGTTAAACTTTCTTTCAGATATATTCCGTGTCTTGACTGCTTGTCTGAATTCATTATTGAACAAACCTTTTTTCCTTGTGATGTCTTTCGTATGTTTTTTTCAGCAATTTTATTCAGAGTTGTGAACCATTTTATAGGGTCTTCATTTTGTGTGGGAATCGCCTTCAGGTTCTCTCTGCAAAGTTTTTGAAAGGCTAGTCAGTTTGCTTTGTCTATTCTCCATCTTTGTTGTGTAGCTACTGGATGGGGTCTATCAGGATTTAAGAGGATAAGAAAATGATCACTGCCACACAGATCATCCCATATTTTCCAAGAAAAATGAATATATAGTTCTGCTTTGCATATTGTTAAGTAAATTTTTGTCTATGTTCTGTGTCCTGGGTGTAAGTATGTATGTCCAGGTGTATTCATTAAGCAGATGTTATTTGTATTTAGTCTTCAGTAGGGTTTATTATTTGTGGTTTGTCTCTGTTGAGCCATGTATAGTCTGACAGCTGCTTGTTTGCATAGTTTTTATCACATCAGCAAAAGTGTTTGTAAACTTGGAGTGTCTGAGACCTGCTTTCTTGCTTCAGCATGGCTGATCTTTTTTGTATGTTTGATCTTTTGAATTTATTTCTCCTTCATCCATATTGGGCAGTTTTTGGTTAGGCAGCATGTGGGCCTCCACAGCTTCTGCACTTTGGTTTGTTAATACAAGGCATTTAACTTCCCCACAGTCTCTCCAGCGTTTCTGCATCCAGTCAACATCAGTCAACATATATAACAACATCTATTCTTTGGTATCCTATTAGGAGTTTGTTTGGCGGGATGGTTCTGTTACATTGATTACGTCTTGCAAAGTCAGTTCCTTTGTTATTTCTTCCTCACTCATATCTCCTAGGTCTCGGCAGCGGATGACTCCTTTGCTCATGTTAAGTGTTGGGTGAGGAAAGGCCTGTACATTCATGTTAGCAAATGTTTTTTGTTTTCAGTTTGTACTTTTTTTTGAGGCACTCTATCAATATTTGGCCTGATCGTAGCTTTTTTGCGTCTTTTACTGTCCCTGCTATTCCCATGACACCTCTCTGAATGGTGAATGGTGATAGTTTAGTCATCATATCACTTTGGGTGGACTCCATTACCACAAATCTAGGCCAGTTGTCAATTGATCCTGATTTTAAGTAAGTTGCCAGTTCTTGTTCGTTTTTATTGTCCAGAAGTTTTTGTTTAGGGGTGTCTTTGGAATTCATGGTTGTTGGATCTTTGTTTCATTATCCTTATTCCCCACTCACCTCAGAGCCCAATTCAGGGATCTGAAGAGCCACGGACATCCAGCAGTTACATACAGGGTTATAAGTATAGTATACTCGACACACTAGATGTTCTTAGCGTTCGACTGACCCTAAGGCAGCACCTTCTAAGGATCTTATATGAGATACAACCTAGGGCATGTCCTGACAAGCCGATTGTTTGGAGCGGGCCACTCCAACCTCCCATCTATGAGAAATCAGGGCCAAAGTGCTGGGTTGGGAAAAATGGCAGCCGCAGCCACCAATCCCCTCAAACACCAGGACCCTTTCCTCCGCACACACGGGTCACACTCATTTGTTTGCCTCTTACGAACAACCAGAGGGGGCTGAGGACCTATTGATGATTAAATTACTTAATGATTAAAAAATAATGATTAAATTACTTACTTGGACTTTGCTTTGCCTTTACTCTTAGTGCTCCCCCCTCCTGCTCCTCCGGGGACCACAGCGCCAACACACTTCACCTTCAACTTCTTTTCTTCAACCACAGATTTAGTGGTTGCAGTACCAAAAGAAGGGCTCTTTTTTTTGCTTCCAGGTACAGCTTTCTTAACTCCAACTGGGTTTGCACCAGCTTCTAGGTCAATGGTCTGATCATCAGGCAATTCATCATGGTTTAGAACCCGTGGAATGTTTCGTTCCCCACGAGCTTTAGCACGAGCTATAGCTTCAGCCACAATTCGATTCGCTTTTTCTTGTTTGCACAAGGTCTCCACTTTCCGCACAGGTTCAAGGCCCTTGGCTTCACGCACGCCCGGCAAGGCAGCTGTACTGGTGGAGTTGGCAGAAGACCCAGTTGAAGTATTGATCACCTTCACTACAGAAACGGTACCTCCTAGACTTGAAGCTGAGCTTGTCTTTAAAAAAATAAAACAAAGAATCTTATTTGTGTACACAAATACAAATTTACAAAAAAGCATATATATAAACGGAACCTTGAAAAAAGGGAGATTGAATTGTTCAAAAATGTGTGCAAAGGACATTGTTGTACTGATTTGTATCGGTCAGGTTTGTGTAGTCTAGGAAGTAGCTGCTGATGCAAATTCTCAAACAGCTTTCAGTAAAGGTGAAGTGACATTTAGACCTAATGTGAAAAGGCACATTTGTACAAATAGGTTGATCCATAAATGTTAAAAATTCCAAAAGAAAACAGAAAACAAATTCCAAAATTCAGCAGATACCCTTGCATTCACATCAATGACTAACCACAGACTTCATGAATTGAAATGAAAGAATGAAATGTGACCTCTGCAGTGTTCAAGTGCAAAACTAAAGGAACAGTGGTGACATTTCCTGGCAAACATATTGACCGGTTAGGATGAGATGCGATCAACAATCAACAAAGGAAATATATACAAGCAGAGGTGCAGTGACCTGTCTGAATTGAACCCCAAAATACAGTAGTGTTTGCTGAACTGTGGTTTAGACAAGTGTCTGGCAGTACTGCTGGTTCAAATACCTTAATAGCAGACTTTTCCACATGAAAAGCACATGGTGCGCCAAAGTTTCAATGCTGCTTATACAAGATTTATAAGCTATGATTTACAAAATATTTTGCCATTGAACTGGTTTTGTTTTCAACCAGTGACAACTTGTGTTGATGTTTTTTTTTTAATATAAAAAAACAAAATGGAGGCATTGGAAATAATACACCATTACAAATTAGCATTCACAGTTTCCACAGTTAAGGTCATGTGGATGTTCTTTTTTTACATGCACAACCCATTTAAATCAATATCTACTTACTGAAATTTAAATCCTAATCAATATCACGACAAATCTTGTACAGTAAAGTAAAAAGAAGGAATACAAACAACCGTTAAATATATACCAGGATACAAGTCATACCTGTGGCTGCAAAAGAAGTTTAATAGGTACTGCCAATCTTTGCCCTCCTTGGGTTTGAGAAATCTGGACAACCTGGGGATTGGCATCAGCACTGGGGGTACTAGAGACTAGCTGAAACTAAACCAAAACAGGTAAATATTAAGTTTCAAGAGACTAACATTTTTGCACATTCTTTCTTGCAAAACAGCTCAAGCTCAGTGAGATTTGACAGTTGGGATGGTGTGTTCAGAGTGATGAGCAGTGTTGCTTTTACGCCAAACATAACGTTTTGCATTGTGACCAAAAAGTTCGATTTTGGTTTCATCTGACCAGGGCACCTTCTTCCACATGTTTGGTGTGTCTCCCAGGTGGCTTGTGGCAAACTTGAAACGAGATTTGTGCAGTGTACCTCAGCTGTAGATCTCTGCAGTTCATCCAGAGTGATTATGGGCCTCTTGGCTGCATCTTTGATCGGTCTTCTGCTTGTTTGAACTGAAAATTTAGAGGGATGTCTGGGTCTTGGTAGATTTGATCACTTGCAAAGTGCTCGGAATATGATCACTTGCAAAGTGCTCCTTGAGATGTTTAAAGTTTGGGAAACCTTTTTGTATCCAAAATCCAGCTTTAAACTTCCCCACAACACTATCTTGGACCTGCCTGGTGTGTTCCTTGGTCTTCATGATGCTCTCTGTACTCTGTACTGTACATACATCTGAGGCTATCACAGAGCAGGTGCATTTATATGAAGACTTGCTTAAACACAGGTGGATTCTATTTATCATCATCAGTCATGTAGGTCAACATTGGATAATTCAGAGATCCTCACTGAACTTCTGGAGTGAGTTTGCTGCACTTAAAGTAAAGATGCCGAATAATATTGCACGCCCAACTTTTCAGTTTTTTATTTCTAAAAGAAGTTATCTCCAATAAATTTCGTTCCACTTCATGACTGTGTCCCACTTGTTGATTCTTCACAAAAATTAAATTTTTTTATATCTTTATGTTTGAAGCATGAAATGTGGCAAAAGGTTGAAAAGTTCAAGGGAGCCAAATACTTTTGCTAGGCACTGTATGCATGACAGGTTAAATTATTATTAATATAGCTCCCTTGGTCTTACCTTGGTGCCCTGTTGATTAGGCTGCTGCATTTGAAGCTGGATAGTAAGCACTTTTGATTGTGCCCCTGTCTGACCTGCCCGAGCTTGGGCAAGTGATGCCAGTTGCCCGCCCTGAAGAACTAACTTTCCAGGAAGAGTGCCCAAAACCAGCCTAGGCTGCTGACCCTGCTGTCCAGATCCTGGTGTTGAAGAACCGGCTGAGACTGCTCCGGCTTGGTTCACACCACCCTGAGAAGGCTGCTGCAGTACAAGTGTAATTCTCTTAGCATCCCCCTGGCAGGAAATAATTTAGTAAAATAGGCATAAATACAATGACTGTTATTGAAAATAGAACCCATCACATATGAAAACAAAGAAATGACCACAAGCTAACAGACAATTACTGAATCTGCACAGGTCTAGCGATTGCACATTTGGAGAAGGTTTTCCATATTGTTATGCCTCCAGCTATTATTCATAATCACTGTGGGTTGCACATACAGCAGCTAGAGGGCCTGGTAGGCTGTCAGTGGTATAAGGAGTCAGGAATGACTTGCATGGCCCCAATGGTGGTAACACAGATGGGTTCTGGTCTGAAGAGCTTGGGGGCCACATTAAAGAAATTAACTTTTAGAATAGAAATATCTATTTAATTAACTCTCAAAGTTTACAGTGCAATATGAAAACAACATATATTTAAGTAACAATATAAAAACACAATTTATCCAAGTAGTAGATAAACTGTGTAGGGTGAATTCATTTGATTCTAGTAGTGTTTGAATGTTTTGTCGTCGTACATAAACGTAGACCAAAGTACATTTAAACAAAAACTAATTTATTTTAAATACATTTATGCGCATTGATTGAACAAGAATCGATTAATTCTCCATTGATTCATGCACCATTTCTGAACAGAGCTGTTTAGAGACAGTACAGTGATGTAGTTACGTGACTGAATCCTGGTGAGATGTACAGTGGGTATGGAAAGTATTCAGACCCCTTAAAATTTTGCTCAGTGTTTTATTGCAGCCATTTGCTAAATATATAAGACCTCACAGCTCAGAGTGCCTGTCAGAGCAAATGAGAATCATGAGTTCAAAGGAGCTACCCAAGGAGCTCAAAGACAATTGTGGCAAGGCAAAGATCTGGCCAAGGTTACAACAGAATTTCTGCAGCACTCAAGGTTCCCAACAACACAGTGGCCTCCATAATCCTAAAACGGAAGAAGTTTGGCCATCCAGCCAAATTGAACAATCGTCGGAGAAAAGCCTTGGTGAGAGAGGTAAAGAAGAATCCAAAGATCACTGTGGCTGAGCTCCAGAGATGCAGTAGTTAAAGGAGAAAAGTTTCACAAAGTCAATTATCACTGCAGCCCTCCACCAGTCTGGGCTTTAAGGCAGAGGAGCCCGACTGAAGCCTCTCCTCAGTGTAAGACCTATGAAAAACACATGAAGGACTCCCAGACTATGAGAAATAAGATTCTCTAGTCTGATGAGACGAAGATTGAACTTTTTGGCGTTAATTCTAAGCGGTATGTGTGGAGAAAACCAGGCACTGCTCATCACCTGCCTAATAAAATCACAACAGTAAAACATGGTAGTGGTAGCATCATGTTATGGGATGTTTTTCAGCTGCAGAGACTGGTTGCAACACTGGGACAACAGACAAAATGACACTTTGACACAATGAAAAGTAGTCTGTGTGCAGCTTATATAACAGTGCAAATTTATTCTTCCCTCAAAAAAACTCAATATACAGCCATTAATGTCTAAACCCCCGGCAACAAAAGGGAGTAGACCCCTTAGTGAAAGTTCCGGAAGTGTCAATATTTTGTGTGGCCACACACATTATTTTCCACTCATGCAGCCCCAAACCATGGCATTCCCACCACCATGCTTGACTGTAGGCATGACACACTTATCTTTGTACTCCTCAACTGATTGCCGGCACACATGCTTGAGGCCACCTGAACCAAACAAATTAATCTTGGTCTGATTTGTTTGGTTCAGGTAGTCTGAAGCAACCTTTACCAAGAAATCCATGTCCTTTGATGTCTTCAGCAAACTGTTTGCAGGCCTTCTTGTGTACAGACTTCCAAAGAAGCTTCCTTCTAGGGTGACAGCCACATATACCAATTTGATGTAGTGTGCAGCGTATGGTCTGAGCACTGACAGGCTGACCCCCCCCCCACCTCTTCAATCTCTACAGCAATGCTGACAGCACTCCAGCGCCTATCTTTCAAAGACAGCATTTGGATGTGATGCTGTTTTTTCACCAAGCTGCTTGGCAATTGCCCTGTAGCCCTTTCTAGCCTTGTGGAGGTTTACAAGTTTGTATCTGGTGTCTCTGAACAGCTCTTTGGTCAGAGCCATATTAGTAGTTGGAGTCTTACTGATTGTGTGGGTGGACTGGTGTCTTTATGCAGCCAATGACCTCAAACAGGTGCTTCTAATTTGGAATTATAAGTGTAGTGGAGGTGGACTTTTTAGAGACAGACTAACAGGTCTTTGGGGACCAGATTTTTTTGCTGATTCAAAATATATATATATATACACACACACACACACACAAACA
>JAYDZF010000032.1:4137691-4149880 GCA_034509105.1 Microcambeva barbata | reverse complement strand
TAAGACTGTGGTGGTGTGTAAGAGTAAATACTAAATTTTATTGCCAGTACTAGTCTATAAAATACCTATCTATATATATTTATTGTCTTTCTGCTATACCTATTAGCGTTTTGGGGTCTTGTTTCGTACTTGACTCTATTTCTTGGAAATTAGTGACTGCTTTTGCTTTTTTTGTTTCTTTTTGCTTTTGTCAGAGTGGTGGGACCTACTGAGGATATTTTAAGTGGACTGTGGACTGTTTTACCTCCCCCCCCCCCCTCCTTGTTCAATAAACTATTGTAAAACCTGTATCCTCTCCTTGCACTTCTGTCAGCTCAGTTGCTAAAGCCAAGTATATTACAAATCTAATATGTAAAAGATATGTGAATATATCATAACATGTACAATTATTTTTTGAGATCACATTAGTATGGTCTTTTCAATCAAACAATTTAAGGGTCAGTTCAGAGGTGGAATAAAATAAGTCAAGTCAATGTATCTTTATAGCGCTTTTTGTATGCATTTATAACTTCTCGATTAGATTATTGTAATGCTGTTCTAACTGGATGATCTGGCAGATCCATCCAGTTGCTTCAAAATGCAGCAGCATGAGTGCTGCCTAGAACTAAAGTTTGATATTACTAACCCTGTTCTATCATCGCTACACTGTAAAACATTTCAAGTTAGTTAAACTCAGCAACAGAAGTTCACCTGCTGCCTTAAAAAGCTGAGTAAACTCAACTTGAAGAAAATCTTTGTAACAACTCAAGATGTTAAGTTAAACAAGTTGTTGAAATACTGATTATTTATTGTTTTAACTTGATGTATCGAGTTATAACAACTTGCAATATTAAGTTTATCCATTTAAAAAATAGCTATTTAGTTAAAAAAACTTACATTTCTCACTATTTTAACACACACTTTCAAGTTAATAAAACTTCAGCAATATTCACATGACTTATCATTTTAAGTTAACCATGCTTATGGTTTTAAGTTATTTCTAAATTTATTGTGAAATTAATCAAATAACAACTTCTGTTCGTTAATAACATTTATTGAAACAAATTTTACATAACCTTTCGCTTTCAGTACATCTTTTCAGCACATTTATTGTAAACATAACTCCGTGCCATTAAGTGCAAATTCCATTTAGAAAATGTGTAGAGACTGACATTTTAAGAACAATTACCTGCCATGTGCATCTTTAAGTACTAAAAACTGAAAAAAAGAAAGTAGTAAACAATCATAGTAAACAATTAGTAATTTTTGGTTGTTTTAACCACCATGTTATAAAAACAAGTTTAATGGTTCTACTTCTAATATTTTTTCCACAGTGCTTGCTATTTTTTTTTACATGGCATGTGAGAACTGAACAAAAGTGTCTTCCAAAGGAATGTGATGTAGCAACGGGTGCTTTTCCAACAATACACAGAATCACATTTTTTTTTAGTTTTCAAGGCCGGTGTGCAGTGATCAGTCTATAAACGATATCTTAAAAGTTTGTTTCTCAGTCCATGTATCCTAGTTGAACACTGGTCTGGTTTGATCTTCATGATAACCCTCTGCAAGACCTCGAATGAGTACCTCATTTTGCAAGGGTACTCCAGATTAAGGCAGTAGATGGTACCCATTAGCATGGCAAAACCAGTAGGCACATCTCTAACTGAATGAAGAATGGTCGTCTCCTCTACCACCACGGCAACGTTGAAAATCTCCAGAGGGAAAGCATCATGCAAGACACCTTCATATCCAATTAGAAGCCCAACATGCATTCCCTTCATGAGAACATCCAGAGTTTGATCATGAGCCTAAAACAAAGAGAGATAGAGATATTGGTCCCAATAAACACTACACACATGCAATTCTAACATACATTGTTTACCATTTTCAAAAACAATGGAACTGTGCATTAAATCAATATAAACATAAATTCAAATAAGTTAACTGAAAATAGAAAAAACATTTACAAAATGTTACTTTTTTTTTTTTGCAAATTGGGGCTTGTACTTTGGAAATAATTCAAATTAAACAGCTGCAATTTAGTGTAAAATAATTAGTGCAAGAAGATAAATACTTTATTGATCCCGAAGGAAATGAAATCTTAATCTTAAAAACCTTAGAATGTGTAGGTTAATGTGTACCTAACTTAATTGAACTGGTGAATTAACTTTTCCTCCATCAATGAACCAGTGTCCAATATTTTGAGGGGGCAATTGTTCACCTTACAATCCTGGCTTAGACACATGCCTAACCAGTCTTTTTGTAGGCTATAAGCATGGAGAGCAATGTTCAAAGTGATTATCTCAGAAGTATTCTCTGCGAAGAATTGTGGAAGACCAAGCAGGGCAGCTGTTCTTTGGTTCTGATTTGTGTCCTGTATACCAAATGGGTATAACCAAAACCAAATAGATGCAACATAATATAGATGTCAGTTGACCTTGGTTACCTGTCTCTCAGTGAACAAAGCAGGCCATCTTTCCATGACAACAGTGATGAGTGGCTCGTCAGCGATTATTTCCTTTCTTCTCTGAGAGAATGTTGCAGTCATCAGTTAATCCAGAAGCTGCAAGATCTTCAACTTACACACTTCTGCACCTCCTGAAGCATAATCTTACATTTCTCCTCTGATGTAACTGCACTTTGGCCCTCGGGTGGATCTGGCAAGTAGTGAATCTCTCCCTTCTTAGACTTTTTGATTGCCTTGCTTTTTGTCTGGCCTTTCTTTCTCTTATTTACAACAACTTCAGGGCACCCAGCTGCCATCAGTCTCTGACGGTAATTGCCCATCTTAAATTTCAAGCTGAACACCCAGCAGTACCATCCTTTAGCAGAACCCGGCTCTCTAAGACAAGGGTGTTTTTCTACAAGAGCTGTAGCCACAAATTCATAATTGTCTTTACTTGGATATGGAGTGATTTTGGATATATCAACCAGTTTATCCAGTATTTCACTCTTAACACCATTGGAGATGACCGTTCCATCATTGGCATAGGCATCATTTGCTGCACTTAACTGAAGTTCAACATCATGGGAGAAATCTGGAATAACAAAAGGCTCTGGCCATCCAACCCCAGAAGCACTACTTGGGGAACTTATGCTTGCGGTCTCCAGTGTTGAGTCAGAAACGGAATCAGAACATGTGAACAAAACTTTCAGTGTTGCTCGATCGCTTGGTAAATCTTTGATATTAGTGAAATTGCAGAGATGATTTCCAAATTCTGGGTCTTCGAACTGTAGAATGAAGTTCCCTCGCAAGCCCAGATTGAAACGCAGCACCTCGCAGAGCTCTTTGACAGACTCAGGAACACTCTAGGGTGACACGCCTTATCTCCTCAGGTGACACAGTGACTCTGAAGAGCATCTTGAAGGCACCACATACTGTATTGAGGGGAGTGGGGGGGGGGGTATGAATAGTGGAAATAGAGGAAATAAATGAGGTTAGTTTAGTTTTTGTTGTGAGTTTTGGTTAAAACAGTATAAAGTTGCATTTTTTTAAAATGAGCAGGGGTGTGTTTACTGTACCTTCCTGTATCATGAATGTCCACAAGGTATGCAGCCAGGGGAATGTAGTCGTTGAGCTGGTCAGGATGAACAACCACAATCACTGCAGGTTCTTTTTGGCGAGATGGCACAAAACTGAAAACCAATTCATGTAAGTGATAAGCCTTCAAACTCTGGAGCGAGAGAGAAAATTTAACCCAACTAAAACATTTACAAAAATCAGCTCTGAATTTTTTTTAATATAAAATAAAGGCAAATTCTTGAACACCAGCAGATTAAAGGTGTTACAGTGCAAACCAAAAACAACCCCCCACCCTTTTATGACACAAGAAAGCAGCAGTTTTGAAGGTTTTAAATAATAAAAACCCACCAGCTGGTCGTCGTTGTGGTGTTCCGTTATAAACGCTACTCCAGCTTGCCAAACTCCAACGAGCCTTCAGCCTCATCAAACTCTATCTGGTGAATGACGCCGCACTCAGTTTGCCTCATACTGTCCGGAGTCAGGTGTGTCCCTTCGCCGCTGGAAGTAGTCCCCTATAATATATATTTTTGCTCATTTTTAATATTAATTGGTATGTGTCTGTGAAAAAGTGGTTAGCCGAATGTTCCCATGGTTTTAAAATTGTAAAAAGCACTTCAGTCTTTTCTGACTTCGAAAATGGTGCCTTCCCTCTGCTTATTCAAATCTTCCCACTTCACTTTTTTAAACCAATAACTTACAAACATAAGTGTACCTGTTAAATTTTGCATTATATATAAATGCCTCTGATTTTACCTCCAGGGCTGGGGCTGTCCACCCATATATAGACAATGGAGCAGAGCTTGGACGTTCTTGGTCATAGAAACTTGTGGTGATCAGGGTTATTGGGTTGCTGTCGCTCGGTTTCTCCTGTCTGATCACTCTGGTTTGATGACAGCAGATGAGGTGGGTGCTGATGTCTTGTGAAAGTCTTCATGACTTTGACCTGCCTGCTCTACAAAACTTGCATTCCCAATTCATGTAAGTGTTAAGCCTTCAAACTCTGCAGAGAGAGAGAGAGCGAGAAAAAATTTAACCCAACTAAAACATTTACAAAAATCAGCTCAGGAAAATAAAACAGCCTGTATCGTTCTAAAAATTTTTTTTTAGTTATGCTGTTATAGTTCTGGGGCACCGGAGTCGAAAGCTTCTCTCTACTCTCTGTTTACACTTAGAGATTTCAACTACATCTTCTGTTGTTTCACTCCAAGGTAATATTTCTGATGGAAGACCCCTCGAGCCTGCACATCCCGACTGACATTCCAACACCTGCCGTTGCTGATATATGAGACGGGGCCAGGCGTGTTGCTTAAAGAACTTCCGAAACCCACAACGGACTATTTAAAAAAAACTGGATGGGCCCGCTGCTGAGTCTGGTTCCTCCAAGGGTTCTACCTGTAATTATACGGAGTTTTTCCTTGCCACAGTCGCCTGTTTATAAATAATTTATCCTAAAGGAAGCATATACATTTTAGGTAATACCTATAGATTGTAGAATAGAATCAAATGCAATTTTAAAAGGATCAGACTTAATTTCATAATGATACAGACATGGGTCTTACTGTTAAGTCAACTTAAGTGCTGCTTCATTTAAACCTAAATACTCATCGGGTTTACCCCAGGTCTCGGTTAATGTGAATTATAATTTCGTTTACAATTTTACCTGCAAGTGATCTGATGTTCAATATGCCTAATCTTAGTTTCATTTTACTGTTGTTTTTACGATGCTCATTTGAATTAATTTTCATTAAGTTATTAAGACAATCTTTTGATACTGTTTTTTCTTATAACTACCACAAAAAATAGACACCGTCTCAATGTTCTGGGATATAATGATTCCAGTTGACGTCCGGTGGCGATTCGCAGACAGTCGGTTAAGCCAGTTTGCCTGCTGCCTGATCTTGGCTCTGGATAGTCAGTTAGCACTATCTGCCGCTACTATAATGGGTAAAACCTGTCAGATATACTGCGAGAAATGAAAGCAGTACCCTCTAGTGTGGCGTGATTACCATCTTGCTTCAAAAGATCAGGCCTTCCCTCAAAAGTGGATCAGTTATCTACAAAGCTACCAGTTACTGGGGTACCAAATTCTAAACAGAGAACTTGAGTAGACGCGTTAGTTAGAGACCAGCTAAACAAATAATAGAATAGGATATTGTATATAATAATAGAATATGGTATTGAAAGATATAATTTTTAATTTGAGGTATACAGAATGTAGAAATTAGCAACTTTTAACACATATATAATACATAAACTGGGCTATAATTAAAGTTTGTCTCAGCAGGAAACCTCTGAAGCTGACCGCCATGATGTTTAACCAGACTGAAGATAGATTGGTACAGTCCATGAGGAAATTATGATTAATAACATTGTGTGAAATTGTTTTGCTTTCGGTGGTTTTGAGCAATTCCATACCCAATATATTTTTTAAGTTATAAAATCATTGTCAAATGAATTTACTGAGGATTCAGGAAATAAATAACCCATTCACCTGATGGTTAGAAAAGATGTTTTATAAGAGAAAAGGTATCTTCCTGAGTGTATTCTTCAATATCCTTGGGATTGGCTATTTTGGTCATGTGTGGACATTGTTGTATCAAAAGTACAAGATCGTTGTTAGAAAAATTAATTGCCGAAGTTATAACCAAAGGAAGAAAAGGTGACATTGATAAAACTACCCAAATGCTTTTAAAAATATTAATGTTAAAAAAAATGAAAAGACCCTTTCATGGAAGATGTGGAAGGGGTGTAAGTGGTGAGACTTCAAATTTATCTTGCTGATGAAGCCTTCTGAACCTAATCCAGAGACTGGAAGTGTGAATGAGCAAGAGCAAGATGGGGAGTACTGGACCTGAATTGCGTGTTTAAGTGTTGTACGTCTTGTATGTCAAAACTTTTGTGTCCAGGTAAATGGAGCATGGCAATTAACCAAGGGGGTACCAAAAAGCAAGAATAGAAGAAATCAAACATTTTCTTATGTCTTTCCTATTTGGCTGAAGTAACACCCACAGGCCCTGCATTAGAAATACACTAGTTTATCATTAAAATAAAGTAAATTAAACGGCACATAACATTAGGGAGTCTGTGTGGGAACCTGACTGGTGGAAGGCTGGACGTGCGGTGGTGAGTTGAGGCGATGGATAACAGAGGTTTCACATGGCATCAGATGCAGGAAACCCTGAAAGTGACCTCATAGAATATGATGTAGTTAGGTATTAGCAAGATTTTTTTTTACTTTTCTATGAATATAAATGAATTAGATAGTTATTATATTTAATACACTGACAACATAATCATATAATTACACCTTTAAGCCTGTTAATGTGGTTGTGATTATTACTCCATTGTAGAAGTCACCTCAATTTGTGCCATTTTAATTATTATTTCTATGCAAATCAAAGTTAGAACCTCATATAATTGAAAAGAAAACATGACATGAGGAATATGAAAATGTTATGTTTTAATGGTTAAAATGTGAAATTAAACAAAAAAGTATGAATTTCTGTTATATTGAAATGATCATTTGGTTATATTTATTGTAATGTTGTTTTGCTGTCATTTCAGGTCTTGGAATCCAGCAATTTGCAAATTTAGTCAAGCAGCTGGCCAGGAAAAGAACAGAAGGTTCCATTAGGGCAAACACACCAATCCAACAAGTTAGTTGGTAGTTTAGGGTTATAAGTAAATACAATAATGCAATCTAAAACATTGGGTCAGGCTATAAAACTGTCCAGGCATCCTTGAGCCACTGATCTTTTTACAACGTCCTCAACTTCTTTCTCAAACTGGTGGAGAAGTTCAAAATCACAAAACCCCCGATATAACAATCCAGTAGCCAAAGTATTCATAGCCTCCTTCATCTGATGTACAGATGGTACCGTGATGGTCTGCATGTTATCGTCCAGCTCAGCGCTGATCACAGCGGGTCCAGTTCTGATCTCATCCAGATCTGAAAGAATCACGGATGGCGTCGAGGCTTCTTCGGGCGTTTCTTGAAGCTGGGAATCCTGATATGACGTCGGGGTCGAAGAAACAGAACCGGCTCCGTTCGTGTCTGATTTCGGCTGACAGTTCGGATCCGCTGCGGGATAGATCCGATACTTTTCCCGCACCATTGCCTCTCTGGTTTTAAAACCAATGTACCAATTCGGGCTGGCTCGGAAACGTGCCAGGCCCGTACGCGCCGCTAAAGCTACTGCTTTTCGGTGGATCATAAGATCCGTGATGGGATTCCCGCTAAGCGTGCAGTGATCGATCCACTTCCACAACGCTGCCTCCAGACGAGGGAACTTACAGCAGCGAGAAGACGCTTCCTTCCGGGGCAAACTTTCACCTTTCATGATGGTGCTGCGATTGTGCAGGCAGTTCCAGATCAAAGAGGGAGCGACGTTTAATGTGGCTGCTGCTTTCCTCTGACTCATTGCGGGAAGCTGATCGTACAGTTCCAACAATCTACGCTTGTCTTCTAAAGAAAATCTCCTCTTCATTGTAGCCATGTTCCTTTACTTCCACGGCACTGTTGTTGTACTGCCACCGAGATCATTCCCATGCAAAGGATTGGCCATTTATTCTTATTCTAGTAAACCGTCATTTTGGTAAGCGAACCAAATCTTTGCTTCAGTGCTGCCATCAGCTGGCTGGGATATTTAAAACGTGCTCACTAAGTTCTTTGCAAAAATGACTCACAAAAACAGATGTTATCATTTTATCATTGTCGGTTTGTAATCAATAATTGATTAGTCTCACACATTAGCAAAAGTTAACCAATTCGAGGTTTATTGATTACAAGAAAAGGCATTGGTAAAATTATCTGGGCTCATGAAAGATACTGACAGCGCATGTGTGTCCACAGCAGAAGATTTCTCTTCCTCAAAAATCTGACCAATTATAGATGACCCCCTATTCCCGAGGACTGCTTAAGTCTTTGATCCCAGTGGTTGAAATTCCTTGTTGTCCTGGTAGAATAGGTTATTACACATAGTTGCCACCTGCCTTTTACAATTACTGCCTCCTTCCAATCCATGGGAAACAGGTTGAAGTTGTCGTCCCACTTACCATATGTACATTTTCGGGCCAAAAGGATTCAAACCTTCAGAAGTCATATCAAAAAGAAATTACAGTGGGTATGATAAGTATTCAGACCCCTTTAAAATTTAAAATTTTCACTCTTTGTTTCATTGCAGCCCTTTGCTAAACTCAAAAAAGTTCATTTTATTTCTCATTAATGTACACTCAGCACCCCATCTTGACATGAAAACAGAAATGTTTGCAAATTTATTAAATAAGAAAAACTGTAATATCAAATGGCCATAAGTTTTCAGACCATTTGTTCAGTATTGAGTAGAAGCACTTTTTTGAGCTAGCACAGCAATGAGTCTTACTGGGAATGATGCAAGAAGTTTTTCACACCTGGATTTGGGGTTCCTCTGCCATTCTTTCTTGCAGTGGTGGACGTTGGTGGACAGCCAACGTCCACCACTGGTGGTCAGGTCTCTCCAGAGATGCTCAATTTGGTTTAGGTAAGGGCTCTGACTGGGCCAGTCAAGAATGGTCATAAAGTTGTTCCGAATCCACTCCTTTGTAATTTTAGCTTTGTGCTTAGGGTCATTGTCTTGTTGGAAGATGAAGGCCTTGTTTCCTAGACAAATTCTCAAGGGGAAACACAAAATAATAATTCAGTATGAATTATGAACAAATTGCAGAAGTTAGGAGCTTAGGCTCAAACTCTCCAATATCATACACGAGAAAGTTTAAATGAGTGAGCTGCATCAAGCCATGTCTGTAAATCAGTAATCCTTATTCTAGATAGCCAGGTGTATGTATTTGTATATTAGATTTGTAAAAATAATTTTGTGTCTGTAGGTGTATGTCTTCTTATCTATTTTAGTTGCACTTGCCCTTAGTTGTCATCAGGTTTGATTTGTCTTTCAGCAGACATGTCCAGTTCATCCACATTGTCAGCCCATGTTGTCAGCAGGCTTCTTCTTCCACTGTCCCAGTTAGATCAGCCACACCTCACATCATGATATGGTCAGATCACAGTTCTTTTGTTCTTCCATCCTCCTGGTGTGCAGGTTGTTGTCTTTACTTGTCTCATTCTCTTGGAGGCTGCCGTGGCCTGGTGGTTAGAGAACTGGGCTTGTGATCAGAAGGTTGCCGGTTCAATTCCCAGAGCTGACAGGTCATGACTGAAGTGCCCTTGAGTAAGGCACCTAAGTGAGTCAGCTGCTTCCAGAGTTGCAGGTAAGAAATGTGTTGCTTGTCATCACCAAAGCCTCTTTGATCTCTGAAGGGGAATGGCACCTCAGGTTAGAATGCTGTTACACCACGGCTTCTATTTTCTTCTTTCAGGTTGGGCAAGAGTCCATATGAGGTGAAACCTGTCATTTTACTAAACACATAGCTTTGTTAGATATGCGTCTACACGTTCTCTGTACCTTCTTCTTGTTTTCAAAATTCTCTTCAACCATATCTTTTAAAAATATCTCTCACTTTCCTTATACCCTCATATCATTCCCTAATTAAAGTTAAACTTTTCAACTTTCAGCCAACGTATGAAGTGTCTCAACTGGGCCAAGGAGAAGAAGGGCAGGACCTCAATTGATGTAAGAAAAGTGTGCCTTTCATTCGGGAATCAAGGTCCTAGGGTTTGTAGGAAGACTGGTGAGGAACAGAACCCAAACTACTTGAGGTTCAGTGTGAAATATTCACAGTCAGTCATGATTTGGGGTGCAATGTCTGGTGCAGGTATTGGTAAACTCCGCTTTCTTAAATCCAAGGTTACCGCAACTGTCTACCAGAATGTTTTCGAGAACTTCATTATTCCTTCACATTGCTTGACTGGCCAGCCAACTCGTGGGACCTAAACCCCATTCAGAATCTATGGGGTATTCTCAAGAGGAAAATGAGGGCCAACAACAAAGAAGAGCTGACAGCAAGCATCAAGGAAATCTGGGCTTCCATAACTCAGTCACATTGAGGCAGTAATTAAAGCAAAGGGATTCCCAACCAAGTATTGAAGATTACCGAATCATTTTGAAAGTACAATATTTTGATTGATTTGATGTGATATTATTTTTTTCCCTGTAGTTTGAGCTGATTTCTGCACAGTATTCTATTTTTAAATCCTGTTTTGGTGGGCTTTATGAGCTGGAAGCCCAAATTATGTAAAAATAAATAGATAAATACTCTTAAGTCCTTTAAATTGTGGGCCCTGAATCTATTATCTATGAAAGTTTAACTTAAAAAAAAAATTTTAAATATGGAAATTAATCCACTTTATCATGATATTCTATTTTTTGGAATTGGTCTGTATATTTTCCTTGAAACCCACATTTATATACCCATGTTGCAAACTGTAAAATATATTTTCATTTCAATAACAAATATAACACAAATTTCCATGACAATTGAATCATGTAATTTTAATTCTTTTTCATGGTTTTTCACCTGAATTTGACATTTGCTCATTGTACTGCTTAAATTTACTAGGACAAATTATTTTACAAAAAATGGTTAGTATTTTAGGACACCAAAAACAAATGACAAATAAGACATAGCCAGTATCCCCATCTTACTTTAAATTCTTATGTAAGCACATACAGTCACGTCTTCTGAAAGCTTGTACAATGGAAGTTTAATGTGCATAATTAAAAACTCATGAGGTTGTACCTTCGGTCAGCTTGAAGTGTATGTACAGGCAGGAATTAAATCATCCACCTTCTAATAGACAATGGGATCAAGGAAATTTATTTTAATATAATATATCATGATAGCCCCAGTGTCAGCTATATTGTTCCTTACTTCATGCAATTAGCAGGGAAGTGCTGGAGTGGGTGTACAATGTGTAAGGTGGTGCTAAACTATCCCCTTTTCATTTTACCCTCCTTTTTGATGGTCTGGGTAGTCACCATTACTAAGCTGCCACAGACCGGACCACCTGAGCTCTGACCACTTTCAAGACTGTGTCATGATATTTCAGAAAAAGCCTAATCTTCAGAAAACAAACATGCATTTACATTAGGAAAAACTCACAGGGCCTTTTATGTCATTAAAAACATTTGTAGAAATTCCAATTCGTATTGGGCTCAAAATTTCGAATCAATTATTAACTACTTTACTGTAATTGTATTATATTCATCTTATTTTAATCTATTCTATATTTCTGTGGACAGTTTCAAATAGGTAAACAATAGCAACTGTACTGAGCATGTCTGCTCCTTCAGCCTTTCCAGTAGCGCTATATTTAAATATCCACTCAGCTGTGACCATGACGAGCCCGTATTTTGCGTCTTCCGAACGCGGCGATATAAACATGAATTAATGATAATCAAGTATCTTTACCGGACCCTCTTGAGGATAATTTCAAAAGACAGTTACATAACTAGACGTTTACACTACCTCGTTGAAACGGAATGTGTCTACACCAGAATGCACGTGCAGAACACGTGCATGTCCTATAGGGTTTAAGTCGAGAGATTGACTAGGCTTGTCTAAAACCTTCCACTTCATGATAAACACCATTGTAGTTTTGGCAGTGTGTTTTGGGTCACACACTGCCAAATAACTTTTTAACAAGTCGAGCGTCTGCGTCTGTGTGCGTGCGTGTGTCAGGCCCGGCGCCACGGGGGGGCGAAAGGAGGCGTCGCCCCCTCAGGCGAAGTGTCCCGCCCCCTTAATGTAAATAA
>JAYDZF010000032.1:3886350-3897225 GCA_034509105.1 Microcambeva barbata | reverse complement strand
CATGTGAACAATCACGATTGTCATATAGTCATGTGCAGATTAATTAGAATGAACCAAATGAATCCTGAAAATCGCCAAGCACTAGATCCATAAATCCATCCATAAATCGGTTGAGTGTCTTCCACATGGAGTCATGGGTCCAGAGAAGGCCAAGGAAACTGCAGACCATATAAGTAATTATATGAATTAGATTTCTGCCAATCAAGTCACCTTCAAATATAAACAATAATGAGCGATGAGTCCATGAACGTTATTTGGGATGCTAATGCTTGTACTACCTTGACTCATTGTTTTGAATGGCACGATGCCAATGCTAATGAAATGCTATCTAATCGCGGTCTAGACAGCATGTTCGAATAACCTTATAAGGTGTCGACTTAATAGAATGCTCACTAGTTAGACAGCAAGGGAGCAAGCCAACTCACAAGGTTTTCAAACACACTATATTGCCAAATCTCCAATCCTTTCAATGGCCCGAGGTATATAAAACCAAACACATAGGCATTACAGACTACAAACATTTAAAGAACAGGTCCGGAGCTCCATGAATTAAAGCATGGTACCAGTATAGTGGAAGCGATTGGGAATGATAGCAACAAACCTGACACAATATTAAAACATATGGATGAAAAAAACGAGTTTTTCCAATATAGTGTACACCCTTGAACAGTTTTCTTTATTTTGAGAACAAAAGAAGGAGAACTATGGAGACCTGTGGAATAAAGCCAATGCAAATAAACTGAAGTACTTCATAAGGTCATGTGAACACACTAGGTGATGATTAACCCCAGCAAGTGTGTTGCCAAGTGAGAATGTTCTTGTTTTAGTGTCAACTGTCTGGATTCAACTTTGTCCTATCAATTTGGAATTCTATTAAATTTATATTAATATATTATATATCAGAGCCTGCTTAATGAACACAGATATTATGGGTTCTTAAAGGGGGGAAAAGGGCTTCTTGAACCAACAGCGTTCTGATTACTAGTCCAGGACAGAAAATGTGACAGGTGGAGTGGAAAAATACAGATTTTCTCCATCACAGCTTGTTAGTGGGTGGGATACATGACCAGTGCCAAATTTTGAGTCAGAGTATCTCCAAGCTGTAGCTCTTGTGGGGTGTTCCCGGTCTGGAATGGCCAGCAACTACTTAAAGTGGTCCAACGAAGAAATAGTGCTAAACCAGAGGCAGGGTCATGGGCGGCCAAGGCTCATTGATGCACCTGGGATGCAGAGGCAAAACAGTTGCCGGGAACAAAGATAATATAAGAAAGGTGGTCATAATGTAATGCTTAATGGGTGTATACAAACACTACTTTACGAATCAATTTGGGCATTATGTCCACATTTAATGTCAAAGAATAGCTCTGTTGTTTAAAGGTTAAGAAGGAACACGCCTACTTCTATTCTATACCTAAGCCTAATGGAGCATTCAAAACTTCTAAAAGAACCACCATGTGTGTCCCAAAACAAATCCATTGCCCAAAGCACAAAGGAACACCTCCAGCACCCTACTCCTCAGAGCCGCCCCGTTTGGGTCGATCACTCATTAACCTGTCAAAACAGCTGTATCTGGTCTCCGACAGACTGTGGTCAGGCCTGTGTTTCTCACTTCAAGCGCCTGCTGCTAGGCTTTGAAGCCTTTGAAGCGCTGCTTGTCGGGCAAATAGAGAATAAAAGCTGGACGTGAATAAAAGCCGAGGCTGGACGTGAAGAGGTGCAAGGAAATGACATGGCTCACGTCGCCACCTGCTTTCAAACGCGACAGTCCAAGAGCGAGCCGGGTGCTTTATCTCAGTGAGCTAAACAAGAATGATGACATCATAAACGCTATCTGTGGTTGCTTTCATTCATAATAATGGTGTGGAAAAGATTACTCGGTAAATGGAGAAGAGATCTCTTGGACATGCTTCTCAGACAAGACACAGGGTCTAGTTGGGATTGCGTTAGCGTAGCACTAATCAGCCACCCCCGTGTCGTGGGTCAGACACCATATCTCTGTATCAGCCCTTGTTGGACTTTGGTCTGAGTGTCAGGGAGACACTCTGACCCCGCTTAGTCATATTCTCTGATGACTGGTCAGTGGATTCGGTTTGTTTTGGTAATTCAAAGGCTCCACTGTAGCGATAAGGCCAGCTGGCAGCACCTGAACCAAGAGGAAGAGGTAATGACTTAAAATCAGCTCTGATGCTCTGACATCTCCCACAGAATGGCCTTAGTACACCTCTCCATCTTTTTTTCAGTTGCCAAGCAGGCTGCCACAGCTGCATAAGGAGGCGTAAGTCTTAGACTCGTACAACTAAACATAAACTCTGAAATCAATAATTCAAAAAACAATTATTTAATTCAACAGTTCAAAAATGTAAAGGAACTAATAGTTAACCTAACAGAGCTAGATTTCATCAAATAAAATCAAAATGTTTTATTCTCCACTGGTGTTCATTTCTACAGAGAGAGAGGGAGACACAGTTATGGTTGCCAGATTGCAACAGTGGTTTCCAGCCAACAACCTTTTCAAAATCTACCAAAATGCACAAAAAAAAATCTGGCAACACCGTGGACAGCGCTTCCACAACGTACGGCGATTCAGTGATTAAATAAGCACACATACACATCACAAAAATCACAATGTGCACTATTATCCCTACATCAGCACACACTTTGATTGCTCACACTTTGCTTTTTAGGCTGTAACATCATGAAACTTTTTCCTTGACGAGATTTAGATTGCGAGACCAGGGGACCTCATCTATGATTCCAGTTGGTGATGGATGGTGTGGTGTGAACCCTTCAATGGCTGATCATTCGTGTAGGGTCAAAGCCACACCCACTCCAAAGACTCCTGATCATGTGGTGTGAACCGTTCAGCCACCTGATGATGTGTAGCACAAAGCACTGACAGGATAATAATTGTTGAAAGTCACTCGTTGACAAGCCGGCGTACAAACGATCATTAGGCTAACCCAGCTGTGATGGTATAATTTAGTCCAGCTGCTCGCCCTTACAAATGACAAGGGTCTTTGATTTTTGGGAAAGAAGTCCTGCGAGTACCCTAGGGCCCAGGAAATATTCTGCTCCTCACTTTCCCACACTGCTGGGCTTCTCGGTTCTGTGCCAAGATAGCTAGGACAGAAGACATGAGCTAGGGAATTGGAGGGGAAAGGGGGTGCTGGGGCGAGTCAGAGGACAGGAAGAGAGCTCTCTTCCTTAATGTTCTGAACCTTGTCAAGTGCACCGGGTGACTTCGAGTGCATCCGAAAGAAAAGATGTTTTTCTCAGATGCAGATGTGGTTCTGTTTAATGTCCGTGAGGTCGTAACTGGTAGAAGGAATGTCACAACAGTGTCTCATTGAAATGAGGAGAGCGTGTTTAAAGAGCGGGAAGAAAAACAGGAGCAGAGTTAGTTCTCAGAGGACAAGAACTTCACAGACCCCCAACCTTGTAGGCTGGAATCTTCTTACTACTGCTTGACTGTTACATCATCACAACCATCTTCCCAATATCATGTTGGTCCACCTTTTGCTGCCTAAACAGCTCAGCAACTGGACCTTTTAATACTAGACCAGTACCTTAACCACTAGACTACGGCTTGCCAGTGGCTCAAATTTTAAGTCATCCCGGAGTTTCTTTGGGGATTCTCAGAACTAATACATCAAACTGCTTTCCACGCATATCATGGCTGGTATTCTTTCATGACTTAAGTCACCTTGGTGGACAAAGTCCAAGCGGTGCTTAAAATGTAGACATAGGGACTTGCAAGGATTTACAAGACCATGATGCAGCTTTCGTCCCATGTCTACTGTTCGTTTGTGTACACTAGGGATGTAAGCATGCACCATGAATCGATTCAGGAATTGATTCAAATTGGCATCGATGTTTGATGAATTGATATTCCCTTTAAACAGGCTTCACAGTTGCCAAATTAGGTTTAATGTAAATTAGTTTAAAGGACATTTATTCATATCAATCAAAGATAATCACAGAAACGGTGTCTGATTTAATATTTTAGAGAAAAAACATATATCATGAACCCAGCATCGTGAATCGTATTGCATCTTGGGAGAGTATTGCATACCTAGTGTAGAAATAGCACAGATATGCTGAAAAAGAGGAAAACCTCACTATCCACAAAAAACACAACTCCAATATGAGATAAAAAACCAGCTCGGATCTTCCCGTCTCATCTCTAGTCGTCTGCTGAATCAGGCTTCACTTCTAGTTTTGGGAGAAGAAACTTCACTTCTACGCCTGGATAACGTCATGTCAGGACTCGCCTGCTTCCTGCCCCAACCGGCCAGAATGGAGATAAAAGCCATCAAAGGCTGAGTGTATAATATAAAGAGCTTAGGGCTTAGAATCCCCGATTTGTTGTGGCTTCCCACCTACTGAGATACACATCCTACCGATGCTAGAAAGAAAAAATAATCACCACCGTTACGCGAGACGTTTTATCTTCAGTTTGCGTCAACTCTGGGATTTTAAGCAAAAAAAATGTGTTAACTGCGAGGAGGAAACTTCCACCCGTCATTAGAAGTAATTACAGATGTGAGTTATTTTAGGGCCTGGGTTTTACCAGCTTTTAAGCAAACAGCTGATCCGTTTTAAAAGACTGGATGCAATGCCTGAACACAAAACTAGGATCGAGTTCAAGGTATTCTATGATCCGGCTCCATCACCCCGAAGACATTGCTAGTTGTGTCTGTTCGATGCCAGGCTGGCAGACATCACAGATGAATTGAGCGCTAAGATGCACCCTACAAGAGGTGCAGTCAAGAATTCCCAAAGTCAGTTCATCCATATATGTAGTTAGCCTAGCAGTATGGAGTTTGGAACACAACCCTGCTGTTTATCCTGGACAGCAGTGTGTAATGCGAGTCACAAACACGATGCATTGTGAAACCATAGAAACTTCATCTCCCACAATGCAAGTCGAATTTGAGACCTCGAATCTCCCCAATAGATGATGGAGTTTCAACATCAGCCTACAAGTGAAGCTGAGAAATGTCTATGAACAATTTCCAGATGTTCCAAGTATAGAAAAGAACATGATTTAATAAAGCCAATGTATGTTTATGCTTCAATCAGTAAAAGAAAACATTATTACTTTTGTATCTGTTTTGAAATTGAACATATAATGTGTGTATACAGCATAAAAGGACCTGGAGTTTTCCTGCTACCCAAAACATGTCGATTTGGTATATTTTGGAGCTACACCAGCACTTTGTAGAGAAGATTGCTCACTATAAGATTTTTTTCCATTAGATTTAGTATACTTTTATCATCACTTGTGAAACTCCGCATTTTAACCCAAGCTGTGCAGTGAAACACACATATACACGCTAGTGAACACTAGGGAGCAGCAAGCACACGTGCCCGGAGCAGTGAGCAGCCCTAGCCACGGCACCTGGGGAGCAGTTAGAGGTTAGGTGCCTTGCTCAAGGGCACTTCCGTCGTGACCGGTTAGCTCTGGGAATCGAACCGGCTCACAAGCACAGTTCTCTACCAACCAGACCAGGGCTGCCTTGCGGTTGTTTGTGTTTTACACCACATGTGTAACACGTCATGGCAATAACAACTACATTGCTTTTAAGCTCTTATTATGCCTAAACATACCAATGAGTGAGATATTTCAACCCCAGAACAAACTGTAATTCAATTCCATTCAAAGGAATATAAAACGTCATAGCCTAGATCATATCAGATTGACTCCTTTTAACTTTACTCTAGTGACCGAGTAACAAGTAAGTCCAGTGTACGTTTTTTTTTAAACTTTGGGAGACCCTGTCTCAAAGCAACTTTACAAAATCCAGGATCGGCAGGCTAAAAAAAATAAAAAGGAAAATGTTGAAAGAAGTTAAGATTCGAGTCACGTCGTGCATGATTCGAATCGTCGATTCATTTAAGATGTTAGGCATTATTTAATCCCTACTTCCGAAATAACAGGGCATTAGGTATTAAGATAGACAATGTCAAGAGGAAAAAAATAAAAGAAAAACTCATAATACTTAAATCGTAACGTTAACCCAGTATTGTGTGTCGCATTGCATCATGGGTAGAGAGTAGAATTCCATGCCTAATTGCAAGATTATCTTTTAAAACAGCAAATAATGCCTGGGATTAACTCTGAGTGGACTTTGTATGTTCTCGCAGCGTTCCAAAGACATGCAGCAGGACAAAAGCAAGGTGTGAGTGCTAACGAGTCGATGTGTAGTGTGATGGACTGGCAACCTGGCCGGGGTGTTTCCTGCCTTTTGACCAATCAATCAGACCAGGACAAAGAGGCGGTAAAACCAACATGGTGTGAATGAATGAAGGTAATGCGGCAGGTCGACGCTGATGGTTGAGAATTAATACCTTTATGACAAGTATGATCTAGCAATTAAATAACCATTGTGGAGATAGGGGAATATCTGGCAACATATTAGTACCCATTGGCAGGCCGTGCTGTTGATTTATAGGGTGGTTTGGAAAATTGCCCCAATCAGGCTGGAGCTTGTTATTCAATCAATGCAGCTTCCAGATGACAGAGATTGATCTGGATTGATTTTGATTAAACCTGAATCACAACAATACAGAAAAAATCAGAGGAACCAAATCCAACCCCACAGCTGGGACTCCAAACTCAACCCCAAAACTACAGCGCTTTGAAGAACAACACAGAAGCTTTTCTGTTTCACAGATCACTTATGTAACATTAACGTCAGCACACTTCTTTAATTTTGGCGCAGCATGACTTAAGTGTTTGTTTGGATCTTTAAAGACCTTGAAATTGCGCACAAATCTTCTATAGCGAATATTTTTAAACGATAGTCACAACTTGCTCTACACATGGAACAGTGTTAGTTTTGATAGTCCCTACACCTTTATAAAAGAAGCGCACCAGGGCCAAGGATTCACTTTACGGGAACACTGTTATGACAACGGTGACAGGATAATAAATCGAAGCTACAAAAGTGCGCAATTTTAAGATGTTCGCACATTTCTTTAATGTTGGCGCAGTGCTTGTAGAAGGATTATATTTGCCAGTGTAGCCACAATATGTCTCTGCACACGGAACACAGTCATCCATACACCACTTGCTAGAGAATGATCGTGCGCAACTTCGGAATATTCGCACATTTCTTTAATTTTGGCGCAGCAGGGATATTTGCAATTCTGCCACATTAGTCTCTATATACGGGATACTGTTAGTTGCGATAACGGTGATCCATACACCACTGAGTCTATCGAAGCTAGAAAATAATTTTGCGCAATTGTAAGGAATTCGCACATGTCTGTAGACTTCAGCCTTTACTTTAGACGCAACTTCTTTCTGTACACTTAACACCATTAGTTGTGATATCTGATCCACACACCTAAGTTTGAGAAGACAATATCTTAACTCAATAAAGTGAAATTTGCGCAATTGTGCGCAATTACACATCCAGGTTTTGCATGCACACGGATGAAGGCAGGTGTGTGTAACTTCTGGACCCCGGGATCTGGATCAATTGATGAACAGACAAGACGCGTGATGGTAATAAAAAGCGTCTTACCTAGATGCAGGGTTAAATTAATGGAGTTGGGGTACTGGATGCCAGCTAACATGGTCTGACTTTGCCACCAAGTGGTCTCGGCCTGGTTGTTATAGTCAGTGAGGTAGACGGCGCTGTGATGGTGCCTCGGGTCGCGGGCATCGCAGATGTGGCAAGACTTGGTGACTCCGGTAACGCCGGTTTGGACGCAGTACTCTTCAGGCGGAGAGCCACACGTGTTCGTGGCCACGACGGTCACGTTAAAGGCTGCGTTCACGAACTCCGGCATACAGCGCTGCGGCCGGCTCGCGTCGTCCACGCACTCGTCCATAGCAGCGTGTCCCCTCCCGACCCATACAGTCAGTAAACTTAAAATGAAAGCCCAGAAGCGCATTGTGTTCTCCCTAGGTACCTTCGCCCGTCCGGTCTCGGCGCTCTTTCCCTTCCAACAGGAATCCTTCCAAACAGCAATATGTTTGCGCTCTTGAACACAGCAGTAACTCTCCAGCCGATATTAAACTCATGCGTGACCGCGCAGCGACTCTCGAGCACGGCGGACCGACCTTTCCCGACTTCGCTCTTCGAAGCGCTGCGTCTGCTTCTCCTTCTGCCCGAGCGAACTTCCACTAGTGCGCTAAATGCACCGCCATGGAAAAGGAGAGAAGGGAAAAAAAAAGTTCGCAGGAAGAGAACTACATCCGACCAGGAGGCTACACCCTGCCAGCTAGTGCGCAAGTCAAAGACGCTGGTAAAGTTTCTACCTCTACTTCCGCCCAAAGAAATCTCAGATAAATCCACACAAATGCCGAAAAGTCCAGTCTGGAAAAGAAGGGGCGTGGTTAACGGGCAATAGGAGTTCTTATAGGTCAGTTTTCCTGTCAGTCCGAACAGCGGGTCGATGGGCGGTACTAAAGTCTTGCGCACCACATACGCCAAATAATAATAATAACAATAAAAATAACATTAATATTAAATTAATATAAACAATACTAAAATGACCATTATTAATAATATGAATAATAAAAAAAATGTAATTTTAATGTTATAAATTAGAATATTACTTAATATAATAGTGTTATAAATTAGAACACTACTGTTATTTATAATAGTAATAAGAAAAACATATTATTATAAAATATTTAAAAATACAATCCAAGCATGAGTAAGTAATACTAGATCTACACTCGGTCTAGTAAGATCTAGTTTATTTATAAACAATTATAACAATTGTATTATTATAATTATTGTTGTTATTATTATTATTATTATATCAATAATACAATCAATTAATTACAACCCAAGCACATGTAGGTAATATTAGATTGATGTATATTTAATTTGTCTATCTATTTTTATTAATGATGATGGTAATACTAATAATTATTATTATTTCAATTGTTTGGTTTTTAACATGCTACCCATTGACCACTGTGACACTAATGATAATAATACAATGAATAATGCAATGAAAATGGCAGACACACACACACACATTCACCTATACATACACAGTGAAAACATGCGCACAAACTCTGCACAGAAAGGACCCGGACCACCCCGCCTGGGGATCAAACTCTGGACCTTCTCTTTTTGAGGTGACTGTGCTACTCATGAAGCCACCTTGGCACCAAATTCTTTTAATAGTTCAGTTATCAGCATGCTGATATGTAAAACTTCATTGTAATAACAGATATCTTAAGACACCAAATAATGTCCGCATAACTTCATGTTTGTTAGTCACAGAAGCTTGAAGGCTGACAAAGCGAACAACTGTGTAGATAAGACTGGACAATCTGTACACTGTATTTTTAAAAATTGGCCTACATCTTATCAAATCTTATTCACTCAGTAAAAGAAACAACCTACTTGATTTAAAATGTCAACACATCAACACACTTACTGTTTTAACTACAGTCTACTAACAAATTATTTCCTAATAACTAATTGCTTTAATTCATTTAAATATCTTTTTTAATAAATAATAAAACATCTACATCACTTGCAACTATTAGCTTGCAATAATTTTAATGTCTGTCATGTTAGTGATTGCAACTTCAATAAGTTTCCCTAAAATATATGGAATTTGACTCCTTGATTTTTTGCATGTATTGAAAAAGTTAACCTTGTACGTAAGCCATTAATAAACTCGTCTTCTCACATCTGCTTAGTAAATAACAAGCAAAATAATTGACTGGACGCTAAAACCAACCCAGGAGTTAATCTTATACTGTACGACCCTTACATGCGGCATTCTTAGAACCACGGTTTTAAAAGTTAAATCATTCATCAAGCTATTTTCATTAGACCCACTATGATTAACTAAAAGCAAACATCAGTCTACCACTGTGAGCAGAGAGCCCAAAAATGCCAGAGCAAATATACCCTGTGCAACAAGCAGGTCTCTGGAAACCAAGAATAGCTGTGTGTTAAATCCTACCCATGATAGGCTTATGTTACCATGTCTGACCCTGCTTCAAAGTTTTATTGCACCTGAAAACGATGGTGAATCTTTGCCATCAAGCGAACACAACGTTTAGCCTTTCCCCCAGTACCTTAACTGTATTACTGGAGTTCTACAAGAAGAAACTTTATTACACAGGCGTGACCAACAGAATAATCAAATGTTTTAGCTCGCTCTATTTTAAAGCGTGTTCTCTGTGTGGATCTTTGTTAGCACAGCTCAAGCTCTAAATTCCCCACGTCCGTGTAAACATGCACAAAGGCTTTGTTCAGCTGCTCGCACTACATTCTAGGGTCATTCGGGTCATTCAGGTTGTGGCTATTCTGTATTTTATTTTGTGGACTGGATTTCTTCCTCTGGTCAGACGCTGGTTAACAATCTTGTATCACTTACAAAATAATATAATCATCAGCTATTGAATGGGTTGGTAAAGATGGCGGAAATGGCCTAGCCATTGGGAGGCCCAAGCCTGGATGAATGTAGAATAGAATGCAGTTAATTGTCATATTACATACACAGGTGTACAGTATGACGATATTCATTCTGCACAAATCCCGGGTCGTTCAGAAGCCAGGGTCAGCACAAAGCTTCAATACACAGTGTCCAATATCCCACATAAGACCAGGATCATCAATAATATTAAACTGTGCTGAAAGATTATTAATCAGCGTCCTTATTTTATAGTTAATCGTGATCATCACCACCGACTTGGAACAGTTTTTACACCAGATACGCTAATACGACCCTCACTATTTATCCAGGCTTCGGACCGGCACTACAATGCACATTATGCATAGATAGATAGATAGTGAAATTCGTTCTCCACTTTTAACCCAATCCGTGCAGTGAAACACACACATAAACACTAGTGAACACTAGGGGGCAGTGAGCACACATGCCCGG
>JAYDZF010000032.1:3728814-3740507 GCA_034509105.1 Microcambeva barbata | reverse complement strand
TGTAGTCCTTTTTAAATCTTAGACAGTTTAGTTAATCAATACTTTTTAAAATGCCAATGACATTTCAAACAGCTTTAAATCTGGAACTTTAGTGACCGTCCTGCTTCCAGTGTCAACACACACACACTATATATATTTTATGAGCGTCTATAAGTGTCTCTGAGTGTTTAAAAAGGTGGCAGCTGGCGGTGTGAAGAACTCTTCCGGTGTGTTTTCTTTTGCTCAGAGTTCGTCACCTAAGTGCGCAGCGTCTCCCACCTACAAGCCGTAAAGCCAGCAGAGACACTGCTTGGAAAAACACTCTCACCCACCCACGGTGCTTGTTTTCTCAGCTCAGTATTTGCACTTCTCATCTATCGTGTGACTCCCAGCATGGGTTCCCACCCCGGCTCGGCATGCGCCGGCAAAACGACAGCACTGTCTCTGATGAGTGGACCAAGGTTGCACTGACCTGCTGATTTTTGTTCTGACCAATGGTGCCCAGGCTTGCATGATGGTTTTTAGGTAGATAACATTAAGGAGACTATGTAAGCCAGACCCACCACAAACCTTACACATGTACAATCAAAGTAAATCTGTTTAAATCCACAATTATTCACTCTGCACTTGAACTGTATCATATGTAAATAATCTCTATATTGCACTTCTGGTTAGATCTTACTGCACTTTGTTGGTTGTACTGCATGATGACAATAAAGATGATTTGATCTAATGTAATGACATTTGTTAGATCCGGAGCCATGTGAGCCTGAGCCAGGGTGATTCTAAACTTGGGGTAGTTCCTAGCAACATTTGATGACAGATTATAACACTTCTTATCAACCTTGGCATCTTGGCTGACCTTGCTTGTGGGCAGTGTGTGTAGCAAGCGATCATAGTTCAAAGAAAGTGCCAATTCTTTCTGACATCAAGCTGGCGGCACATGGTTCCTTTTCCGGTCAGTAACATTACTCACAGACTCTCAGATATGAATCAAGACATGTGCACCTACTGACAGGCCAACACATTCCAGTCCATAGCATGGTTGTGTGAGGACAGTAATAGAGGGAGAGGGACCGGGAACGACAAGTAAGTATTTGAGTTAGTATCACAGGACTGGAAACTTAAAACGGAACTCGCTCTCTCCCTAGTCATGTCTAGGCAGCCGAGCCAGACGATGCTGACTGCTCCGGTGATTAATTACCACTGTATGTTTGGCTCATGCTGGGAAAATGAATACATAGGCTGTTCGAGATACCAAAAGTAAACCTCTTTTATGTTCCGCTTGGGAAAGGTGTCTCTAATAAAGGCAGATCTTGAATCTCATTATAGACCACGCCGGTCGTCAATCCTGGCCAGCTACAATGTACAAATGCAGGAACGGGCATTTCCTGTTGTGTAGTCCAAGACAAGCAGAGGAAATATTATGGGTACGTCAGGGAGAAGATGAGCAGAGTTGTGGCCTACTGTTATTTATGCTGTGTTGCTGGCTCAACATAAATACATGATCTATGTTGTAAGACTTGTCAGGCCTTCATTTTACCTTTGAAGATTTAGAAATGTTGGTTGGGAAGATAGCTGTTATAAATAGTACTAATGAGTCATTTTGTTTGCTCAAATACATTTGTTAAAGTCCAGCTCATGAAGGAAGTCACTTTCTGCTTGCTTGGTGGGTCGTATAAGGAGTGAATTGTACTCTCAACCCATACATGCTGATCATCTTCCCTGGACCACATGGGATCCTACAGTAAGACAATTTGACAGGTCATTAGGCTAAAATGTCCGACAGTGACTGGAATAGCATGACCAAGACCTCCATGTACTACCCTGGCCTGCCTAATTCTCAAGATGTCAACACAACTGAGCATCCGTAGGACCACGTCAGTGGTCGTATTCAGCAGCTGTGAGATGCACTGAGGTCAGCATAGCTCCAAGATACCTGTGCAAGACTGTATATAGTTGCTCCTATCTACCTTCTGGAGTATTCAGGAATGTTTCAGTTCAACAATCCAATAACAAACAGGCAGAGACTAAAGGCCTTTACACACAGACGGTGCTGGTTTGATCGGTTTATAGCACAGATTCTCGGCAGGGACTTTCCTCAGCTGCTCTAATAAATAAAATATAACGTTCTTCCAAAAAGAACCGGATCACCATGAGGAAGTGACACAGAAGATATTTCTTGGCTGTAAACCAGCATGTCCTCTGTGCTTGTTGTGACTCAGTGGTTATTTCTGATTTCTTTTTATAGCTCTGGACAGTGCCTGTGTTAATCCAATGAAAAATGTCAGCCATACCTCTAAGCAATGAACGCCCACTGCAGACCAAGCCTGTCCTAGACTGGCTGTTTGTCTGGCACCAAAACAGCACTTGACACTTCCACTAGCGGGCATAGTCGAGCCACCCACTGGAATGTGTTAAACAACCATATTTAAACTGTAGCTTAGAACGACAGTAAGGTGGAAAGTAGTAAGTCCGGGATTAGCATTTGCCTCAGAAATTCACAATTTAGGTCACTTCAGATCAATAGCATATACCTGGAGGAAAGAGCCATCAAGTTTTTTGGAAGCTGGAAACGAACTCACAAAGACATGGTCATTATGTTAGGCCTGGTTGGTGTATGTATAAATGGTCTGGAGAAACTCTGGTCTGGAAAGAACCCTAGCATGAACCCTCTACAATGATTATATTCGTCCTCTTCCACTCATCTTTTGACTGACTGTGCAGATTGGTGGCGGGTTAAAACCCAAAATGAGAACAGAAACACAAAAAAATGGCCCGGTCCAGACATCAACCAGCATATGATCAGGTTATTTTTATGTTAAAGTATACAGTAAATTTTGATAATGATAAAGTAGAGTGCATTTTTTACTTTGAGATCAATTTTTTTTACATATGCCATACAAACTATAATGAGCATTTAAGACAATAGATCTCCAATCTCCCGGATATGTTAGTTATTAGTTATTAGTATGAAACAGTCAGTATATAGCACAGCATATACAAAAGACCAGTTTCTTAGAAAATAGAGAAACAAAATAAGGAATAAAGGAAAATAACATCACTATCTAAAGCCCAGTAAAGACTCCACTTATTGGAATGCCTCCTTTGAAAGTTCCAAAGAAATAATATTAAGTGTAAAATAAATCCATTGTGGTCTCAAGATGACATGAGGCGGCTTTCATAGGCTTGCCAATTTGGCACCAGAAACTGAGGACCTTATAACAATAAAAAGTAATATAATGTAAGAAAGTGCCAGGCTCCAGTGTGGAATACAGATCCCAATGTATAGGGAATTTTCTTAATTTTCCAATGCATTCATGTGTGATTTGTTTTTTTCAAGATAAATAGATGGGTAATAATCTTGGTCCTTCATCAGCCGTTTCCATTCCAAAATGTCCAATCAGTATTAAACTTGGTTAAGGTCCAGTTATTTAAAAGACCAGAGGGCTTTCACATTAAAATAATTTTCACCTAACAAAAGAAGTTAAAGATCATCACTGGTCTTAAGTTGGGGTTCCAAAGTTGAAATAACGTTTTATACTAAGGTTCAGTTTCAAGTTCTCAAATTTACGCCAAACCCACATTTAAGAACCAGCTTAAGACAACCTCAAATAAGGGGTTTCACAAATGTCTCTTTTTCTGACTGGAATTTCAATAAAGATCAACTTTTGGGAAATCTCCATAGGAAAAAAACATCTGCCAGAGTTAAAAGCAGTTTTAGGGGGACTTAAATGTGGTCTGATTCCCTTTTAGACCTAATTATGGCTTTTTGATCCTGAAATGCGCTTGAAAGAAATGACAGACAAGACAAATAGACAGACCAATAGCAGAAGTAATACATCTGTGCCTTTTCTACCAGTTACAGCTCGTATTATATAAATTGTATTTGAGAACCACTGATATTTGATCTAATGGTACTAATGAATGAGACAACAAGCACTGTTAACTTACTGGTTATACAACATATGACATTACGCACTCAGACAATCACAAAACCTTTATAATTTCTTTTAAAAACCATACTATGCTATATTGTGACGTACTGTATCATGTTACATCACATAATGAAATTAGATGGGAACCCTGAAGAAGACACTTGTACAGTATTCATATTATAGAAAAAGATGCACTGTAGGAAACACTGAACTTTTTGCACCCACACATTAGGTGGAATCGAGAAAAAGTAAAACCCTGACTACAGTTTTACCATCGGGTTTACCACATACCCCGCTTGAGGAAAGAACTGCTTTGCAAAAAGCACAAAAATGACTCGTATCCACCTACTAAACCTCTTATTAATAACCATGAGCTAACTAGGAGGTTAAAAAGACACAAAATTCCCCATGGAGTGATTGACGTGTCTGGTTGAAAGTGAGTGGTGTGTTATGGGGTTTTAAAGCAGGGAAAGGACTTGGGTGGGGGTGCAGAAACAGCCCCTGGGCAGAGGTATTAGGGAACCTCAACTGGTGGCTATCTTGCATTCCAGACCCGAGACCTCCCAGCAAGAGCACATCTGTTCTGTTCAAGCACCCGGAAGCTTCCTTCCTTCCTTTGTTCCTTTCTTCTGGTAACAATCATTTATGAATACAAAATAAATAAAATGTAATATTAAGACAACTACATAATCTTATATGGTTGAACTAGGCACCTACCCAAACACTTATTGGTTGTTATTCATACACGGTGGGGAAATCCGGACACAACATATGCTGGCTGATTGATGACATCTGCATGAGAGAAAATGTAAACAGGTTGCGGCTCTCCATGCACAAAGCTGATCCGCATATGGACTCACCTCAAACAGGTGAAAAGATGCGGTCAGCTATGGCACAAGTGTTTGATATGCCATGTGTCAGTAGTGTTGGCACTACAGTATCAGTGACCTAGGTTTATTCCTTATTTCTGGTCAATGGATGTGTTGTGTTTGGATTTTTAATTATCTGTAATACTAGTCAAGGCACTGAACTCACTTTACCAAGGAAAGAATTAATACAGTTGACAGTATTAATGAAACATTTGTTAAAATGTACATACATATGTGCTAAACCATTCTACATACAGTAACTTTAACCAGATGACACAGCTAACTAACATGCTGCTTTTCCCAGAAAGATGTAGGAGTCGTTTGTTTATTAGGTTTATTCCCAGGGTTTTTCAGACTCTCAGAAGAGTAGGAGGTTTTCACTTTGTACTGCAGTACTGACAGCGTAATCGAGGGAGGACAGGATTCATGACACATCAAACACCCTGTCTAAGAGTGTTAAATGCAATCAAGACCTCTAAAGGACAGCTAGTACCTTATACTCCATCAGTCAGAGAAAAAACCCCCGATGTGTATGTTTCCGTGGTTGTGTTTTCATTTACAAAGACAGGGTACATCATACAGTACAATAACAGAACTAGAAATCCAACAGACTAAAAGGGAGAACCCATTGGTATACAAAATGTGATTTACAGTTACAGTGGGCACAGGCTTACCACTTGCCCATCATTCTAAATAAAATATGACGATTTTTTTCCAACTAACCAACCATTTTTAGTATGGGTTGTATTTACAGATGCTTTTAGAATACAATTTAATGCATCAAGGGGAAGGATTTGTCAATCCTGTGAATTCAAATCCACTCACTGACATATGCTGTCCAGAGAAATCTACCTGCAGTGGGGACTTCTCTCACCAGGGGGATTTTTATTTTTATTAGGCTAGATGATGTAATGCCACATGCTTTATACTTAGTGCTTTTATCTACAAAGTTTATGTTTAAACATGTGGATAACACACAAGTCTGATGTTGATCAGAAGAGAACATCTGGATTTAAGAGCTCTGGAAAACTGAGGGGGGGGGGAGTGTGGGAATTCCCCTTATCTCAAGCTCAGGAACATACCAGAGGCTTAGATTATTGCTTGCTGCTCTACAAGGATAGAAGTAGAGCTGCTTGTTTCTGTTGTCTGCAGTGAATACCACGGGCCCGACAGTGGCTGTAGTATTTACATACAGCCCTGGAAAACAAGAATTATTTTATTCAATTTAATTTTATTTTATTTACGGCCCACGAACTGCGGGAATAAACATTTTTATTTATGCCAGCCGCTTTCAGAGTATAGTGTAATCAACTGATGGTTGAGGACCTTGTGCTTGAACCAGCTTGAACCAGCAACCTTCTGATTACTAGTCCATTACCTTAACAACAGAGTAATTAATCAAGCCCATTAACCGAGTTAACATTTCTATTTTATTTTTACTTTTGCAGCATTTAACTGACGTTTGGGACTAAAACCAATGCAAGCAATTCAGGGTTGATCATAAGCGCAACAGTGGCAGGGATGCTTGAACCCTCAGCATTTTGATTACCAGTCCAGTACCCTAGTTAAAGAATTAATACCACAACACAATTGGTCCCCTATGTTGGTCCCGTTTTGCTGTCAAAGCAGCCCAGCAACCATGATGCACTGTGTATTCATATAACTTATCAGAACCAGCATTAACTTCTTCAGTTTATAAACACACTCTGCACTTCTTTCTGCTTTTACTAAATGTAAAGCGGTCTATTTAGACCATGCTATAAATGCAGCATTGACTTCCAAACAGTGGCCTTTTATAAAGCACGCTGCTCGGTATGTCAACGTGGAACAGACGTCCCTAGAAACAAGAGCAGAAGTTCTTCAGACCTGGTGAGGTTCAGACTTGATATACTGAGGAACCCTGTTGCTTTCCGGTTTTACAATTCCAGCTTTTGTGGAGAAACCCTCAAACTTCCCAGGCCTCATTTAGCCCTGTGAAAGCTATTTTGGGGCTGGGAACATGGGGGCAAATAATTGAAGCCAGAGCTGCTGTATCAGTGGGGATTTCCTAAGCGTCTAGAATTTCTACAGCTGCCACAGTGTGAATATTAACAACTGAGGGTGTAAGGATTCACCAAGAATCGATAAGAATCAATTGACTTCAATAGAATCGATGATTCTTTACAGTCATGGACAAAATAAGAGACCACTTCAAAATTATTACTTTTTATATTTACAATTTCTGTTTATATGTTTGACCAAAATGAGCAGTATTGTTCTATTCTATTCTAATTCTAGTTTAGAGAATAAAACAACACGGCTCATTTTGGTCAAACATGTACACAGAAATTGCTCTTATCTTGTTTTTTTTCCACGACTGCATATAGTACCTGGTACCTTTAAGAAAACTGATACTGGTTCGTGAGTAGAGTTTCTATTAATCAAAGGTTGAGAGTTCGAATCCCAGCTCTGCCATGAACTAATGGGAGCTTTAATTTAAGAATTGAATTGAGCGTCGCCACAGTGGAATTTGTTTTTGTCATAGTATGTGTATATTGTTAAATCCATTTTAACAACAGCTCTCATTAACAGAGTGACGTTAACTTGTCCATCCATATAGACTTGGCACGTCAACCCGAGGATGTGGGTGGACCAGCTATACATAGAATCGCTGAAAGACTGAGAGAATCAGTGACGGGTGTTTTACGTAAACAGGCCGATCATTGCTCGTTCATGATGCTAGCCTGTTTCCGCGAAAGCCGTACAGAGCGACCCGGGTCTCCATGTCACTGTGCGTTACTCAGTACTGACTCTCCTCCAGCCCACCACAACGGCGTCAGGAATAGGAAGGGAAGAGGAGGAGGAGGGGGCTGTGACAAGGAAATGGAGTCTGAAATAGAAAACGCTTCCTGTCAGCGTGCGTACTCTTACTGTGTTGTGTTTCAGACATAAATGTGATTCACTGTGTTTGAGGCCACATCAAGAGATGAGGGATCAGAATGGAAGACGTGTTAGCAATTACTAAGCTCCTGGACTTGAGGGATCATGAATCATGAATCTTTTAGGCTTTACTTTATAGTTTATTTATCTGGGCTTTGGATTGGCACTTTAGTTCACAGGTCAGTGCATCATAGTGGCTAAGGTAGCACTCAGCCTTCCGGTGGCGATGCATGGTTAAGTTCAGACTCTCGTTGCTGATGTCTAAAATCAATAACATTTTATCTTAAATACTAACTATTCATAATGACAATAATGTGTACAAAAATGTCAGCAATTTTTAATAATACAAAACATGCAGCCAGGTTGACTGGAAATACTGCCACAGGCTGCAAATCCAATGTATTGTGGGGCCGTTCCCAAGCTCTGATAAATAGGGAGGGTTTTGGGATATTCAGATTTCCCTTTGGCCTAGAGTCCAAATATTATCGGTAAACGAACTCTTTGTCTTGTGAACAACATGCTGGATGGTCAGGGTCAGGGCGTAGGTGCCCTCAGAATTGGTGTAAACACACTGAATGAACAGATCAGTGGAATAGTACTGGAACCTCCTATTCTAGTATAAAAATTACAGTCCGGCAGATGTTCAGACACGAACTGCTTGATCAAGCCAACTTTTTTCAATGATTTTTTAAAAGCTTTTATACTTTGATCTAGCATCCAGCATGAAAAACTATCCCAGATCAATAATGTGGATCATGTTTTGCTGTGGCAACCTTTAACAGGAGCACCCGAAAGAAGAAGAACTAGTTTAGGACTTGATTATATGATTATACAAGCATTACAATACACAGTGCAAATGTTCTATATAAGTAAAAATCAATAACGTGAATAATTTAAATGATTAATTAATAAAATTAATTAAAAAAAAAAATAACATGCAGCAGTCAGGTTCTGTTTTCTTTCCTACATAAACTGTACTAATCTATGACCTTCGCCTTCTAAATTCAAAGTCTGATCAGTGAGGTCTGTTTATGTTTCACAAGAGCTCGTACAGTCAACCGTCTCTCAAACATGTCTGGACTTGTTAAAAAAAGCTTTGAATAATGTTTCACACAGTTCCACTGAACCCCTGAAAACAACCACCTAACAGTTTTTGAAAGATAAGACTGGTTTGTGGTATTTTTTTCATTCATTGTACATCCTGCACTAATGGTTTAATTTCAGTAATCCAAAATAAACACAGCTATTATTACTCATTATTGCCATATGTATGTCTGCACTGTGTGCGTTCATGATCCTGTGGGACTGCATATATTTTAGGCTAATAAAATTACTTCTTCCCACTTGAGTTGGAACTTAAAATAACACAACTAACAAACAGTTTAAATCAATAATAATCAAGGGGTCCTGACCACCTACTGAAAAATAACCAATCATTTCTCGATCTGTGTGTAAATACCCAACTGTTTCTGGACATTTGTCCCCACAGTAACATTCTCACTTTGGGTTAAACAAGACCTCGCCCACCACAGGACACGCCTCATAACTCAACCGGACACCAAGGCATATTTGTATATCCAAGATCAGATTTATGGTAGACTGTTGGAACGAGTAAAGAGCTCACCATGCCAACCAGCGAATACATGGCAGCAAGCCACATGCCACACAGGCGTGAATCAATGCCAGGCTTAAAGATCGTTGGGAATGCTGACCCGTCCAGCCATTGAGCCAATAATTTACCAATGCGCGTTCTGCTAAAAACTCAAACTGAGTAAAAGGAAAGAGCTTTAAAGGAGGCTTGATAGCGTGGAGAAGCACTGTTGCAAGAATTGAATTTAGAGATTTGATATATGGTACAATTCTTGACAGGAAATTGCAGGTAAGAATCTGTAGAAACTAAAATTTTGAATGAATGTCTGGCATTATAGAAGAAAAAAAAAGTAAATAAGACATTTTAGGAACTCGATGAATGAATTATTTTGACCAAGTGATTTCAAGTGAATACGCATTGGTATTGTGTTCTAATTTTAAGTAATGTGTAGAGTTGAGTACTTTTTAAATTAACAGTATTACTGCTATGGATATACGTAACTGTGCACCACAAATCAACTCAGGAATTGATTCACTTGAGGCATGATTCAAATCAGAATTGATGTTTAATCAAAATTCATTTTAAAAAGCAGAAGGCGTACCCGCTATTCACCAAGTTGCCAAGTTAGGCCTAATTTAAAATTGTTTGGATCAAAACAATAAATAAATAATAAACTGGTGTTCATTATTCAGATGAATAAAAGATAATCACAAATAAGGTAAATAAATAAATGGAAATTCAGTATTGTGAATCGCATCATAAGTAGATTGTATGGTTACATCCCTAATTACTGCTACTTAAAGTGAACTTATACAGACGCCCCTTTCAATAAATCAATTAAAAAATATATTTTTCATGTTTTACAGCTGTGTGACCTGAGCACCCCATTAATCGCATACATTGAAGGATATGTTTACTATGTCTGTGCTCCAGGTGTGGTGGGCGCAGTCACAAGGACTTATAATATCTTCACCCAGTTAATTCTGTCCCTTACCCTTGGAGTTGAATGCAGATACATTATCATGAAATTGTACAACCTGACACAAACAAAACAGTGCAACTAAATTTGGTTTACTAGTTTGTTTGTTTACTGAAATTAGCTAGTTTGCTAGTCTGCAAGTTTACAGATTTCCTCCACTGAATTGACCATTAAAATACTATTGATTTAATGTGATATCTCATGTAAAGCCCTATAATAGGACACTAAAATAGGACATTTGCATTTCGGAGTGACATTTTTTGACTGACGTAAAACTGAAAGTGCTTTCTCAAGAACGGCACCACGGATGGCAACATTTCTGTGCTGACTCAACTCAAAAGCCAAATCTGAGGCAAATTTCTATAGTCTGTTAAGCAGTCTGTGTTTTCTTTCGTTTTGTGTCTGCATGTAGGGGGAACACCACTTAAAAATGGTTTAAAGGTTGGTGACTTAGATGTCAGAGGGCAACTTAACACCTCGACTAGAAGGGATTTTACCTTAAAAATGGTATTTACCTACATTTACTGGTATGTGTTTGTGGAAGGCGCTGGGGTGGCGCAGGAGTAAATTAGTACACTTCCTCACAACACTACCCCACCTCACTAATTGATCTTTTTTTATATGAGCTGAGATATGTCATGTCTTCATAACTTCATATTATTTATTAATAAACATCCATTCCTGCATTTCAGGCCTGCAACACTATTATAAAAAGCATTTCTCACTTTGTGTCATTGCAGTTCATTTTCATCACACTCAAAAGGCATTTTGGCTTCAAGGATACTAAATCATCCTCTTCTTCCTCAGCCGTGCCTTTGTAGGTGGTTTTCCATCATCTTGTTGAAAAATGCTGGAGGTCCCTGGAAAAGCTGACATCTTCCAAGGCAGTACATGTTGTTCTTAGATCTCAATGTACTTCTTGGCATTCTTTACAAAAGTGTAAATGACCTTTATCGAGGGCATTGGCACTGTCACATTTACATTTTTAGCATTTAGTAGACGCCTTTATCCAAAGCGACTTACCATACAATTACATTATACAGCCTGAGCAATGAGGGTTAAGGGCCTTGTTCAAGGACCCAACACCAGCAGCCTGGGAGTGTTGAGGTTTGAACAGGCGACCTTCAAATGTACCCTAACCCCTGTACCCTAACCACTAGGCTACAGACTCCGCATATGAGCCTTCATAACGATTTTTCCCTTAATGTCCTTCAGGCCTTAAATGATGGAATAAATGTTTATTAACAAGTAAAATAAAGTTGACTAGACAAAATATAAAACATAATGGGTTTAAACTGTCTGCAATCAAATAAAAATCAAAGTAATTGTAATGTATTAAAGCAGGGGTCTCAAACCGGATCCATAAAGGGCCGTGTGGCTGCTGGTCTTTGTTCCAACCAACCCAGGAAGTCACATGA
>JAYDZF010000032.1:3618302-3630292 GCA_034509105.1 Microcambeva barbata | reverse complement strand
TGCAGGCACAAATGCTACTTAAACTTTACTGTGCAAAAATTAAGCCTTGAGTTAACCATGCCCTGAAGTGACATCAATTTCAATAGGCTTGAAGGCATATAGTAATGTAAAAATCTTTGTATGTCATTGTATGAGACTGTGTCAGTGCCCTTGGTAAAGGTCATTTGCACTTCTGTGATGGTGGCAGTAAGGCAGAAAAGTACGGTGAGATCCTGGAGCAACGTCTTCTGCCTTCGAGAAGTCATCTCATCCGGAAACGTTCATGCATTTTTCAACAAGATGATGGAAAACCACCTGCTGCTCACATTACAAACGGTACAGGTATTGGACATTACTGCAGACAAGCCCTTAATACTTTTATACATTATTTTTAAAAATGATTCGATCAAATTATAAGTTAACTCATAAATGCTTCAGATAAGCAATAAAGAACATTCCACAAATCTACTCCAGAAGATATGACCAAACACACTGCATACTGAGAGATGTGCTCTCTTTTATAAGAAGCTAATAATACTCTCTGGGCTGAAGTCTGCATTCGGTAAGGACACAGCAGGGAGCAGAACAGGCACACAGAGGGCTTGTCTGAATCTTTTGAAGGAGCTTGGCTTACTTTTCTCTCAGTTTTCTCTCAGCTTTTAGTCATCAAGGTCTTTGAGGGACAGGTATTCATATTACATCTTAGAACTAAAAGAGTTCATCAGCCTTTGGAACCCAAATGGGAGGACTTCATCCAGTTTTAATGTTGGACTGAAGTCAGGTATTAAAAGCTAGATGATAAGGACGGTTAGAACATGGGCAGACCACATGACTACATATTTGAAGTTGTATTTATACTATCTACCACATTATATACCAAAAATGATCAACAATGGCTTCTGTTTGAATTGGCTGACATTTTAGCATTTCCAGTTGCCCAATGGTGTCATGCTTCATTAATCTAACCCCTATATGAACAATGGCCCAATCATTGTTCATGTAGTCAATCAGCCCAGCCGATAATATTCAATAATAGTTGAATTTGATATTATGATTACTTTATGCATAACATGATCATGCTGTGGAACTGCATCTTGTTAAAGGCAGCCTCTCATAGTTCTTCTTATACAAATTATTCATTTATCTTTATACATTAACATTTATTCTATCCTAAACAGTTGAATGCTGATGTGCTGTTAAATGATAGTTCTAAATTTGCAATCAATACCTGTAAAAATGGTGGTGCTGACAACCTTACTTTCCTGGCTTTCATGTACAGTGTTCAACTTGATCTTGTATTCCGTTGCTGGATGAAGGTTGCTCAGAGTATAGTTGGTCATGTCCTTATTAATCTCCACACTGTCTACTTGACCTGTAAAAATGTTTTTTTTTATTTTTACTATTTGTTTAATAAGGACTTTTTACACGGCGAATACTGATAACAAAGAAAAAATGGCATACCTTCAGAAGTTTGGTAGGACATTTTGTAGTATCCAAATAAAGAAGAGGGCGGCGCCCATAACACTGTTACTGAATTCTCTGTGACGTAGGACACGGTCAAGTCTCTGGGAGGGTCCAAACCTGCAATCAAGACCGCTTATCAATGCTTTGGAAGCAAAAATGGACAATAATGTTTTTCATCAGCAAGATAATATGACCCAACACATGGCAAGAAATGTCCAACATGAGAAGCATGACCAACATGCCCAAGTACTACTTGCAACTACAGCAAACTCTGGGTAAGTATAAAGAACCTCATTTCAGATAAAATTACTTTAACAGCAATTACTTAGTTTATAATTATAAGCTTTTAGTTTAAAACTCTGCATTTCTCAAGGCACCTGAGTTATACTCTGCTGTCTCTGGGGGTAAATCTTGAATAGTACAAGGTCAAATCATAGCTCCTAAAATAGATATAACACAACATGTTGTAATGAGCGGTCCAAACAATATAAAATAACAAGATTACAAAAAAAAACTGGTCCTTTCTGTTTCTCACAATGCCTCAATCAGCCACCTGTCATGCAACCCCCTGTTTGTGAACTTAGGTTACACCATTGCTTGTTAAAACCTTAGTTCTATTCCTTTGGGAAAAATCCTAGTTTCTGGACATTCCAGATTGCTTTACAAGCAACCAGCTTGGAGGTTTGGGTGTTATTATTTATAGTCTTTAAAAAGATGTTTTGATAGATTTGATAGTGCTATATGTGTGTGTATATATATATATATATATATATATATATATATATAACAACATTTTAAAATCACATTATTAATGCAATATTAATAAAATGATGCGGAATAAAACTAAAGATCAAATTAATAGTTGTTAATTAAGGGTCAGAGGCGGCAGTACCTGTGACAATGGTGCCTTTGACCGGTTCTGAAGCTTTCTCACCATGCATTGCCACTAGGGTGACTATGTATTCCTTTGAAGGCCGAAGGCCTGAAAGTACAGTTCTAGTCTTGGAACCATCCACAACAACTTCACCGTCGTCGCTGTAATCATGGGTAGCATAGTGCAGAGTGAAAGTACTGGCAGGTGGGGCCGGAGCACTCCAGGCCACTGCTAGTGAGTCATCTGTGACGTCAGAGAAGTAGAGCTGGGACACAGGACGAAAGCCTGCAACCAGACGATGGACAAACAAAGTCTGTGCTGACTGGTGATCTTTCAAATCGTGAACTAAAAAGTAGCGTGCTGAGTGAGCATGCGAAGTAGAAGGTCCAGAATAATGAATACTCAAAGAAGGACAAGAAGGTGGTGATGAAGATGATTAGGATGACGTCATACGAGTGCCAGAAATGAAAAGTCCGCCCAAAGAAATGAACGGACAAGAAGTAGCATTCCGATGAATACAAAATAAATAATAAAATTAGTGTTAAAGGTTGAAGAAGTGCTTTTATGAAGACTTGAATCACACAGATGCTAATAAACAGTGTTTTAATATTAACTATGAATATACAAATGTATTTACCACATCCAAACTACACTAATAAAGGTACAGGAATAGGAATGAAATAAACACTTTTTGCAAACCATGCTAGATAAGCACTCTAAACAGGTCGACTTTGTATGCTACCTCGATCAGCAGGCAGCATAAATCTGCCTGTTGTCTGAACAAGACAACTAATCCCAGCTCTAATGTTGCACCTGTGTTCGAGATCGATTCTATGAGACATTTGACTAAGCCGGTAAGATTGCCAGTGGGTGTGCAGGCTATTTCTTTTCAAAGAGTGGTCTCTCTAGTTCAGCCTTTCCTAGCTTGCTGAATATTTTTGATGAGCCAGTGTGTCCTTTTGATTACACTTCATTTGAAGTTTTTATAAGACAGCCAGTCACCCAATTTCTACACTTTTAAATCTTCTTTATAAGGCAGCATCAAGTTTTTAAAAAAATAGGAACATTGACTGCGGTTTCACTTAGTGATATAACAATTAATGCCTTTGACTTAAACACATGAGCAGTTGATCCATGGCTACTGTGCATTTAGACTCATAGCCCACAATTCCATCGTTTGGTACATAGGGGAGCAAAATAGATCACGATATAGAGCAGCTGCTTTTGAATCCTGCTTTAGAATGCATGTTCTTGTTCCTAGAATAGCATTTGAAAGAGCTCAGAAATGAGATGGACACTAGGGGCCACCTGCCACCTTGTAGCTACTTTATTAACTGGCCATCTGGTTTGAAACCTCCTCACCGAATGAGAATGGAGTCAGTTCACAAGGACCACCAGAAGGAAAGGTCTGGTCTTAGCCGTCCGAGGTCTGCTGACCTTGCTCTGTCCGACCACTTAAAAGAGGAGCCCATGCAGCTTGAGAATGAAGGTAGTCACAAAGGTAGTATAATCTGTTTCAGTAGACATAAGTTACAGTGACCAAAATCTAAGCTTCATTTAAAGAACCAGATCTGTCCCAACAACAAAGCTTTATGCTGGTCCACCTGCTCAAGTTTTGTCAGTAGAAAAGCTTCAGCACAACTATAGACATGGCATAGTCATTGATAGTATTTTGGTTAAAGCCCTGGCTGCCCCTTTGGTATCCCAGTGGCTACACACCCCATTACTAATGGAGGGTAATTAGCTTTTGGACTCATTAACCATAATGAGAAGATATCCTTGTCTTGCTTGGGTTTTAGTTTGAAAAACTATGTATCAATTGGCATGTTGACTTATTGACACACTAGAATAATATAATCTCAGGACAGTGACTCCAACATCCAAGCCCTTTCTACCTGTGCCATCAATCTACAACTGGGTATACAACCCACATTTTGGAGCAAGTCTGTCCACCGCTGAGCATAATTAAATGGGGCATATTTTTCCAGGGTAGACTTTTTATATAGAAGACAGTTCTCTTACCCTTAAAGTGGCTACAATGTCTTTATATCATAGCTATCAAGGACTGTCACCCCTGCATCTGATGAATTCTGCTTTTGTGTTGCTGCAGGTCTCTATTTTCATTATACTGGACAAGCACATATCATTTGATCAGACAAATTGAAGACACTGATGAGCTTTTATGAATGCAGGGTAATGCACTTTGGATTTATGAATGCTCCTCCTCTTCCAAGGGTTCATTAATGAGGGACTTTGAAAGGCTCTGGGCACTATTCGTTTTTCTACCTAGATAACATTCTAGTCCTCTGGGATGTGCTCCTGATTCATATGAAATCACTTATTATTATTTATTATGCACTTATTTCATATCCGTTTTATATTGTTTTTTAAGCATTTTACAGCAAATATGGAATTCTGCCACTATACCAACAAAGAGAGTCGTCTTCGACACCAAGTCTTGGGTTGTTTCTTTGGACCAGTCAGTGACATTTAACAAATGTCCACACTCCGGTTCTCATTAGGGGCTGCCACAGCAAATCATACATCTCTGCCTTCCACTGTCCATTTTGCTCTTTCCACCTCTGTCACTCTGCCCTGCATGTCCTCCCTCACTGCATCCATAAACCTCCTCTTTGGCCGTTCTCTGATTTTCAGCCCCCTTTTCCAAAAAGACTTCTCATCCATCATCTGCACATGGCCAAACATCCGCAATCTCTCCTCCCTAACTGTTTCCAAAACATCATCCATTCACTAGAATAAACTTGTTGCTAATCTTGTTTCCAATGAAAAATGCAGCATCGTCTCTTCGACCTCCAGCTCACTCCACTGTATTTTAGTCACGACTGTCTTATTAACTTTTTGTCCACCCTGATAGAAACGGTTCTATCACAAACCAGTCTTTACAATCCATACCATCCAGCCCATGCTTGCACTCTCAGCTTCACCTCTGTACAAGACACTTTATCACTTCATCCACCAAGCCTGAGTATGCAAATTTGTACGGCCGCTCACTCTACTTTAATCTCTAGAGGCTTTACTCAACCAGCTCCCTATTCTTGACATCGCAGTGTCATCCACAAACATATTCCACAGAGATGCCTGCCTACTCTCGTCCATCAGCCTCTTCGTTACCATTGCAATGGACTCAGAGCTGATTTCTCAAATTCCACAACTCCTCTCTTGTATTGTAAGCTTGTTTTATATATTACAACACAGAATGTCACTCATTTGGCCTTCTCCATTTATGGCCACACTATGCTTTGTATGCTTCCCCGGCTTATTCCTATACCCCAGGAAAATAGTAGGAATAGATGTTGCAGCAATACATAAGGAGGGAATTTACCATTCAGCATTTATACAAGCAAAAGGTGTACCAATGAGACTCAAAACATAGTTGCTTTTGTGGTACAGCACCCCAACTTTACAGAATTTGTATCTGTGACTGAATATTTCCTGTCATATCCCTGGAACTTCTAAAGCCACATTGAGAAGATAGGCGATGACCTATTGATGGTGCCTTCAGAGTACCATGGTCTAAGGTCTTCTATGAGTAAAGATCAAAAACACTCCCACCAAATAGACCAATAGATCAAACAATAGCTCAAAAAGTGGTTACAGGTCTAGAACAAAACTTATTTAAAAATATGGCAAATAAGCTTATATTAATATAATTTTCTAGATTAAGATGAATAGATGAATGAATGGATGGATTTGTATTATTGCTATTTTTATTTTTACACAATTAATACAGTGGCATACCTGTAAAAGCATCTATAGTAGCGGCTGCGCTCTGCTGCCTGCCCCTCTGAGCCATGACTGTGATGGTGTACTCGGTTCCAGGCTCCAGACCGCTCAGTGTGGTGCTGCTTATGTCTTTAGGCACAGTCACTTCAGTGGTTACTCCATTAGCCGAGGTGTAACTCACACTGTAGTACTCAATAGGTCCCTGGACTGAGCTCCAGAGCAAAGTTATACTGTTGTCTGTAGAATCGGTGACCATCAGGTCCATAGGAATATCCAGCTCTTTACAAAAAGACAGTAGGTACAAAGATGTGACATATAAAATTTATTTTTTACTTGAATCACATTTTAATGAATAGGTAATTTTCAGAGTAATAAGGTCCTGGTAGCTTGTCATGGGTGTCTGTAGCCTTTATGACTGCATCTCAGAACTTCTGGAACATAATCAAGGTGGTCCCACAGATGCTAAATTGTTTGCTAATTGCTAAGTCTGAGGAATTAGTATTTCAGGGTAGTAATTGGAAGTTTGGATTATGCTCCATCCACAGACATTTCTTGCTATGACACATATCACATAATTTTTTTGATTGTATCCACACCAGGGAGAAAAATCTGAATCTGAATATATTTTTCTTTAAGAATGTATTCAAATACAAACTTCTATACCTTGTATGCCCATCAAGCCAATTTGAAACATGACTTCCTACATGAGCTATGAACTGAAGCAGTAGGCCATTGTTAAAACAATGTGACTCGACAGGATTGTTGATTCTTCTTTACTATGATCTCTAAATCTCTTACCTGTCCTGGCGTTCATTGTGGCTGGGATGCTTTGCTTGGTGCCAAGAATGGCTGATATACCGATTCCATATTCAGTACCAGGTTGTAAATCTGTGTTAGCACAATATAGCATTAGCTTAGAGAACAGTTCAGCAAAACGATTCGAATGAAAACTCTCAGGCAGGCAGATATTTGGATAAATTCTTTAATGATACACTTGATTAAAATATATATGCCTTAATTGTTCTGTAAGTATTTTGTTTAGGGTTACTAAGGTTACTAATCCATTGATGGGGACCTATGACCTTGGGCAACCAAGATCCTTAAACAATGTTGATAACCATACCCTCATAGACCAGGGTTTTTCCCCCACAGACTGGAAGGATGCATGGATTGATAAATTACGCCTGCTATAGTGCTCCCAGTTAACTAGTAGCAGAGCCGAGATTCGAACCCGGGGGCTCAGTATCTCAGATGGAAATTGTCTTTTGAAATTCCAGTTAATTAGTCGATTTTTCAGTTAGAACTATATAGATATCACTGTTATCCATCAACCCAACTCCACAGGTAATTTATTTACTTACTTTGATTAACTGTTTATTTTAATATATGGTGGGTCTGGAGCCTTCCAGAAACACTTTGGAGCAAGATAAGATTCAGGCACCAATCTATCACACAAGACCATTACCCAGTGACTGATTTACATACTCACACTCATAGGCAACTTATTCTACCAACGTAACTTATTGACAGGTTTTTCAGAGCTGACTGCCAGAGGTGAAGCACATACAGGAGTGAGCTCACAGCAGGTACTCATAGTAGTAGATAAAAGTTGCGTGAAAGACCTCACAACATTTTCTGAAAGCCTTGGGTCATCGACCTGCTTTAAGGATTAACATTGTATTACTCTGTGTTGTGGGGTTGGTGTGTGTGTGTGTGTGTGGGGGGGGGGGTATTTCACGAAGTATTTCACAATAAAACTGATAAAAATATAACCAACAGCCGCTAATGTGTTATGAAGCATCAAATAATTAATCTTTTTTTAGATATTTAGGAGAATATGCCATCACTAATTACAAGCTATACCTCTTCTACTGAGAGCTGCTCTGACTGCTGAGCTGTCGCTATCGCCACCATTGCTGCTGTGTTGCCAGATCCCTCTTTAAAAAAATCCTACTACCCCCAGAAACAATGAGGCTTTTCTTCTAAATATTGAAAAAAGGCACACCTCTTGTCAGCAGCAAACAATATAAATGAAACAGCTTACTACTGAGCTTACTTGTCAGAGTGGATTTGGTTGTGGTTCCATTGCTGTGAGGGACAGTGAGCTTGTCGTACTGATCTCCGGACAGTGTGCTGTACACCACATGATAGCTGTCCACAGATGCCTTGCTGTTGTCCCACTCCAACTCTAAAGACGTGGACGTTTTGGACAGCACCCGCAATTGCTTAGGGGCATCAATCTCTAATAAAATAAATAAACAAATAATCAATAGTCATAATTAAATATCTAATATTCATTACAATGTGTTCCTTTTTTCCTTCTTTCCTGGGATATTTCTTTCTTTCATTTGTTTCTTCTCGAGCTCCTACCTCAGTTCTTTACTTCTTTCCTCCCTTCCTCCAAATTCCCCTTCCTTCTTGTCCTACTTCTTTCCTTCATCCAAATTCCCCTTAAACTTTAATGACCTTAACATTTTTAACAAAACTTATAACTGCTTAGGCGTTTCCTTCTTTCCCTCATTGCTTTACTTCCTTCCTTCCTCAGTTTCCTTTCTCTCCTTCCTCCTACCATTATTTCCTCCATTCCAAATTCAAAGTTTTCCAAATTCCTTATTTACTTCATGCCACCCCCCCCTCCTATTGACATTTACTAAGGAACATCGGTCTAATTAAAAAAAAAAAAAGTAAAATCATAAAATGACTGTTTGCTATTTTGTATGTTGGATATAATATTGAATAAACACAAATGCTATTTTACCTATTCATGACTCTACCTTGATCATGAACTAATAGCTTATAGGTAAATAATTAAACATCTGACATCTCTTATTCATTCCAAATACCCCCTAACATTTCATATTGCACTCTAAATTGTGGCTGTTTGAATCGATTATCCTTGAAAGTTTTCTAAAACTCGTGTATCTTGCAATTTTAATTGAGTTGATATAAAAACTAGATCAATTTACACTACACTGCCAAGACAGAAACAAGCCACGAGGTTCAAAGAACTTATTGTCCAGCTTAAATTGTGACAAGGCCAGGATCAGGGGGAAAATATAAGACTAAAATCTGAAGCTTTGAGTGTTTGCAGGAACACAGTGGCCTTGAAGATTTTAAAAGCAAGAGGCTTGGCAAAGCTAAACGTTTTAAAGGTTTTGGGAAAATGGAAATTGAGACAAAAGAGTCTTGGTTAGGGAATAATAATAAAAAAGTTGCTGTCAGAAGAAATCCAGATCATTCTATGCTGGTTTTTAATGAGCCTGCTGAAGACAACCAAGGTTTATAAGTACACTTAAAAACTATATCTGACTCATTCCCTCCCTCCCTTTAAATTTATTTTCCTCCTTGTTCCATCATTTTACTAACTTTCCTACTTTTTACAGACTATTTACTTCATCTAATCTTTTCTTTCTCTCCTCCTCCTCTCTTCCATTCAGACTTTTCCCTCCCACCCTTTCTTCTTGCCTCTCCTCCTTCGTCTTCCCATCTTTCCCATCTTCGTCCATCCATCCTTTTTTCCACCCCCTTTGGCCAGTTGCTTCCTTTGAGTTCCTTTCTTCCTCCTTCCAAATTCCTTCCTCTACATTTTTCCAACTCTCTTCTCAATATCTTGCTTCCACTCTGTAGCCCTCTAAATGAATTCCTTCCTTTTTACCTCCCTTCCTAAAATCATTTATTCATTTCATTCTCATTCCCACCAAATTTCTCCCTCTCTTCCACCCTTGCTCTAAATTGCTATTTTACTTTCTTTAAATTTCTTTCTTCGTTTCTCCAAACTCCAATCTTTCCTCCCACCCTTATTTCCTTTACTCCTTCTTCTAAATGATTTTTTTCTTCCCCATCCTCAAAACTCTATTTTAAAATATTATATTGAAAAATATTTATTTTTTATCATTCCCTTTCTCCCTCCATTATTCTGAATTCCTTATTTCATTTCTCTAAATGGACCAAACTCCTTTCTTTTTTCAAATTATTATTTCTTCCTTCCTCAAGTCTTCCAAATTTCTTCTTTTCTCTATCCCTTAAAATTCCCTTACCCTCCGTTGGTTGATTGACTTAATAATTTAACTATTCACCCATTTCAAGAGCTTTATCCCGAGCTTCAGCTTACAGATTTACACTGACAAAGAACCACCCGGTAAATGTAAACAATGTTAATACAGGATGCAAGATGCAAGGATCACTATCAGAAAAAAAGTCTAGTTATGATTTCCATCCCACAGCTCGCTCACCTGTGATAAACTCGGCAGTGACGGGTTGACTTTCATTGCCTTGCCTCACACCACTCACTGACACTCTGTATTTGGACCCAGGTCTCAGGACCTGCAGGGAGTACTGGCTCAGACTCGGGTCGAGGTGGAAGGTGGTCTTAGGTTCACCGTTGCCTAGTATTTCATAACGCAGAATGATCTCTTCCACTCTGGCCTTGGGTGAGACCCATTCCACGAATGCCACTGTGTCCGATACGTCCCGCACAATGAGCTGGGTAGGTCCATCGATTACTGCAAACAAAAAAGAAATTATACACACGAAACATCACACAGCTAAATGATTCGGCCAGTATTGATTACACCACTGACAGGAATTCAATCGAATCCACCTAGTGTTGCCAGATTGCCAAAAAATTGAACTGATTTGTAATCACTATTGCGTTCTAAAGCATAAATAGGCCGACTTTTACCAGAACATCTAACTCGTTGTCAGTTTGATTGACAGATTATTATATCCAGTAAAAAGATACTGTTGCCACGCCCATCAATACCATCATTTCTATGTAATTCATATCATTTTTGTGCAAGCCAAAATAATTCATTCTTTATAATTTATAATAACTGATCTGTACATTTAAATATTTGAATTTGTATGTTGTGGTGGTTAAACTGGTTTATTATTTTTGAATTTATATTTAGATATGTATATCTACTTGCCCTGTGTTGTTTTGGGCATGTTTTATGCATTTTTTTCAATATGGCAGCCATGTGATCATTGCAGCAGTATAACATACGTTACCTGAAATGTAGTGAATAACATTTTTAACTGGTCAGTGAAGCTAATGATCCACAGCTACTCCTCATTGCAGGGCATATAAGGGAGGATCCTTTAGCGGAGACTATTTTGGTTTATCCAGCTTAGAGCTCTTGTTTATGCTCAGGAATCTTCTTTGAAAATATAATTTTTGTCTCATGCATGTTTTGTGTTAGCCTGTGTTAGCTTATCTTAGGATTAAAGTTTGGTTAGGTTCATGTTTCATGTGTTTAGCTTAGCTTTTATCTTACGTCATGGGGTCACCAGAGGATTTTTCCGTAATTAATTTTAGTCCAATCATTTGTTTTACGAATAATTTATTTGAAGTCATTTATTTAACAATCATTAAATCATTTAAAAGACAAATTTTTAAATAGTTACTTTAGCCAAACAATTGCACATTATTGCTTCCACAAATTTCCATAAATATTTAATCTACTTAATGTTAGTTCTGTTACAGTTTAATACTTGTTTTTAACTGTTTAAATTGTATTAAAAGAAATGTATTTAAAAAATAAATTTAGTGTGTTTTTGTTTACCAAAGATGGCTAATGGAGTCTAAGGTCTTGCCTAGATGAATGCAAGTAGAGGTAACAGAGCACTCACTTGTCGTAACAGAGGCAGTGACTGGCTGGCTCCTGCCCTGATCTTTAAGTGCCACCAAACTGACAGTGTACTCCTCTCCAGGCCTTAAACCAGTCTGAAGGAATGAGGTGATGCTGCTGGGCAGCTGGGTCGTCATCCCACCGTCATTGTCCTAGGACAAAAAAGATTGCAACCATCTTCCTAATTTTGTACCTGACTCATGCACAACAAACTGCGTATTCTGACATCTTTCTATCAGAACCAGCATTAACTTCTTCAGCAATTGGATCAGAACACATGGGTCACCCTTTTCCATGTG
>JAYDZF010000032.1:2981586-2995037 GCA_034509105.1 Microcambeva barbata | reverse complement strand
TGGGGTCTGTCTTCGCTTCTGCTTTTCAGGTGTGAACAGAACGCTGCAGCTAAAAGGATCTGGAAGAGACACCAAATGATTCTAAATAAATCTTTTGAGCTAAATAATCGTGCGTCCTCATCAGTCGGTTTACAAAGAAAAGATTTGTCTTTAACATCTGTTACAATATGCCGGCATGCCCTGGCTTCATTCCAAGTCTGTTCCTGAGTGGTTCGCTGCGCTCTACCATTGTATATCCGGTCTCGTTTTAGGTCGGTTCTTTGGCTGCCTGTCACGATCCGCCCGTGCATGGCGGTTCAGTTCCTAATCAGTTCCCGAGCTGCCTTGCTACATTCTACCTGTGTATGTCTGGTATCGGTCCAAGTCTGTTCCCGTACCTATCCCTGTTCTCTGTCTGTGTGTGTGTGTGTGTGTGTGTGTGTGTGTGTGTGTGTGTGTGTGTGTGTGTGGTTGGTTATTGGGTTCCGGTTTTCCCTTTCCTCCTCCAGCCCCCCTTAACAGGTATGTGTGTCTCAAAATTTCTTCAAACCAATAAAAAGACAACAAAAATGTGCTACACACATACTTTTAAAATCACACACAAAAAATTCACTACTATTATGGCTATCACTACTCACTACTATTACCACTACTACTGAGGCAGCCGTGGCCTGGTGGTTAGAGAACTGGGCTTGTGATTTCACTGCAAAGTGATGAAAAAAGTATAAGATATGCGACTATGAGATACAGTTAAGTACAGAAATATGGGCCGCCCAGTACATCGGCTACTATAACCAAGCACTTAAATTTCAAAACCACTGTACCACACTTACACTGCAACCACTTATACCACATTTAAAAATCAACTAATAAAAAAGGAAGGCAAATGAGTACCAATATTGCCCCACAATCTTTTAAATTAAAAGACACAAGGAAAAAGAAAACAATAGGGAAAACAGAGGACTGCCGGCAACCAGGCCCTGGTGTTCTCAACAAAAGTATATAAAAGAAACCAATTTTAAATCGAATCCGCTTAATCGGACCACATCGGGACGCTGTCGTTAATAACCGGCTGGTCCAATTAAATGAACATGCTCTATATTACAAGACGGGGTGTGCTATAATATTAGATATAACATATTAAATGTTTATTGAACCTTTATGCAACAGTTCGGGTGGTATGCTTCTTTGGGGCTGCTGAATAATAAAACAGCTCTCTACTACTGGCTAGACCCTAAGGTCCTTGGCTTAAAAAAAAAAAACATGACTGAAATCTTAACTAAAACGTTCACCAAGGAATCCTAGGATAATTAAACCAACCAGACAAAACTACATACCCATAGCTGGCTGGAAACCTGCTCCTTTGTTTAGTTGAACTCAAACTCTGTATGATTACCACTCCACCACACCTCCACTTTCTCGCAGCAGCAGCAGCATGCACGCCAAAGAACTCAGCTTCCCATGTGCCCAAATTGAAGTGAGCCATTTATCAATGCTGGGGAGTTTAATCGTTCCCACCTGATGTCCCGTGACGCCGAAGATTAGTGGGTTAATATAGTGAAGACCAGTAATTAACTCCCTACTGAGAGTTTGCGGTAGTCCCATGGGTTGCACCTACCTAGCAAGTCTAACAGGGGGCAGCATCAGCCTATCAATGCCAGGCCTACCGTACAGTAGCCGCTGCCGTCTTTGCCCGTTAAATCAATTCAGTGCTCCTCTCTCTTCCGGGGCTTTCGTGACCGCTATGTGCATGAAGTTGGTGTGCTTAGAACTATGGGAAAACATAGTGTGAGATGCAGAATTCTGCTCAAATTGTAAAGCGACCAGAATCAGTTCGTAACATTATCCTAATGCATGTTAATAACTGATTTAATTATATATGTAGGAATTTTAATTAGACACATGATTCGGCGATCGTTTCACGGGCTACTTTTCTGAAACTAAAAACCAGTTAGATGTATGAATTGCAGACTTTTATTTTGTCATTTCTGTCCACGAGACTCTGACACTGCATAATGTAATATTGGCTGTTATCCTAACTTTGCAGACTCTGGGAGTTTCGCCAGTAGGGGATTCTATACGCATATGAGCTGTTAGACCGAGGCAATGATTCCTTGATTTTTTTTTTACGTGGACGTAAAAATGAAGATAATTCATTTAACATCAAATTTCATTAATTCGACAGACGCATGCAAAAACTTGAATCGAAAAGCTCGGCGTCGTCTTAAACTTATGAGCGAGGAAAAGGGCATACGCGATTCTAAAAATATTGTCGACTCCTTGGGATTTTTTGTGGATGCGGGTTATGAAAATGGGAGAGAAAAAAAACCCAAGCCTTTTGATTCAACTGCATCGAGTGGAGAACAAATACGACATTCGGACATCTTAGTAAATACTCTTGATACGAACATGCACAGCCTGTCGACATTAACTAACAATATTACGAAAACACAACAATCCATTTTGGGAACAGCAGTTAAATCCAACGACACTTCTTTACAGGCTGCAATCTTTGACAATCAGCAAGTGTTTCCTGAAGCTTATCCGACGCAGTCGCGTACTGGCTTGTGCAAACGTTCAGAAAAGTATTTTTCCTCGAACTCTCAGGTGTCGTACATCAATAACAATGCTGGACCAACAAACTCATCCAGGAAACTATCAGGAGAGACGTCTGGAGCTGTCAATGAGATTAAAGCAATTCAACAGACCCGAAGACTGCTGGCCAATGCTCGTGAACGCACCCGTGTGCACACGATTAGTGCAGCTTTTGAAGCTCTGCGAAAGCAGGTATTTAATTTTTAACTGAAATAAATAATTTGCGTTACACGCTCGATTTTAGTGCGTGATACTGTTTGTAACATGCAGTAACATTAAACCAATATTTTGAAAAATATTTACAAAAAATGTGAAATGTGTTGGAAGATCTGTCCTGGATTGGGGTTGCTTTCTAGCCACTGGTGTTGGCTGCACATAATGGGTACCCAATTATTGTTCTCAAGGGCCACATTCAATGATTATCACAAAGGCCAGCTGGAGCAGCTCAGAACAGTTTATATACATAGCCTAGAGAACACTTTCACAGTGAATCAGAACAATGGTTGTGAACGGACATTACTGCAAGACCTTACAAATGCTCAGCATGGTCTGCATGACTGCATGGTCACAAATTAATGTTTTATACATACATACCCAATTTCTGAAATAGCTTTTTAAAGATGAAATAAAAGAAATCTGTGATTGTCTCTGAATTATCTCTGAACACGACTATTGTGTGTTTTTTGGAACTTTTGTCACAAGACTTTTTCACCTTTTGCTGTTCGTGTGACCTCAAATTTATTGTATTTGCACCATTTGAGAAATGGAGTTGCATTTGGTCGCACTGTGGAGTGCCCTGAAGTGCCTTATAAGTTAGGGTATTCAAACACATTCCCTAAACAATTGGCGATTACATTGTTTTTTCAATGGGATGAGGTGGCACAATGCACTGGCATGTCAAATAACGTTTCCCGCCGTGTAGCGAAAATGTTTAAATCGTACACTGGTACACCTTTAGACAAATTAAAAATCCATAGCTATTTTAAAAATTATTTTGCTCATCTTAAATAATCACAATATTGACAGTTTACTCATTCTGTTAACCTAGTAAATCTATTATCACTACAAATTGTTTTACAGGTACCTTGTTATTCCTATGGACAGAAGCTCTCAAAGCTGGCTATATTAAGAATTGCATGCAACTATATTCTGTCCCTGGCTCAACTTGCAGATCTGGACTATTCACCAGACCACAGCAACTTAAGCTTCAGTGAGTGTGTTCAGCAGTGCACCACCACCCTCCAAGCTGAGGGGCGCTCCAAGAAACGAAAGGTAAAATATATGTGAGCATCAATCAATTGCAGGATATAGCACACATACTTGTAGAAAACATTTTAATTATTTTAAGTAATGCTTAAAATGTAAATAACTTGGAATTATTATTTTATAATAAAATAATTTCTAAAGTAAAATGCAAGTATGGAGTTAGCTTAGACAACACTTTCACAGTGAATCAGAACAATGGTTGTGAACGGACATTACTGCAAGACCTTACAAATTCTCAGCATGGTCTGCATGACTGCACGGTCACAAATAAATGTTTTATACATACATACCTGATTTCTGAAATAGCTTTTTCAAGATGAAATAAAAGAAATCTGGGATTGATTATATTTCTTGAATGTTTATCTGAAAACACATGTAAGTCATGTAAAATAAGCAGGTGTCAAACAAAGGTTTGGGTTATTGAATGCCTTGCAAAAGTGTTCACGCCCTTTGGCTTTTTAAGTATTCTGTTACAATACAACAATGTGTTTAAATATTGGGTTCAAATATATATATTCTGAAAGGCTGCACTACCATTAAGCAAGATGTACCACTAACCAAACAACACCATGAAGACCAAGGGAATCTCCAAACAAGTCAGGGACAAAGTTGGGTTGAGTTAAAAAAATGCAAATCTTTGATGACCCCCCAGAGCACCATCAAATCCATTATTAAAAAATGTAAAGAAAATGGTACCACAGCAAACCTGCCAAGAGAGGACTGCCCACCAAAACTCTCAGACCGGGCAAGGAGGGCACCACAGAGATCAAAGGTAACCCTGAAAGAGCAGCAGAGTTCTCAAGCAGATACTGGAGTAGTCGCCAGAAAAAGACTTTACTTACAGACAAAAAGGCTCATTTTGAGTTTACCACAATGCATGGAGGAAGGTGCTCTGGTCAGATGAGACCAAAATGGAACTTTTCAGACACCAAGGAAAACACTGTGTCTGGCTCACAGCATCATGCTGCAACTACCATGTTTCACTGTGGGGATGTTTTTCAGCAGCAGGGACTGGTAAACTGGAGCTGGATAGCAGTAAATACAGGGATATTCTTGAGACAGGTTCATCTTCCAACAGGACAGTGACTTAAAGCATACTGCTAAAGCAACACTCAAGTGGCTTAAGGAAAATGTTAATGTTAAGGAAAGTGGCCTAGTCAAAGCCCCGACCTTAATCCAATTGAGAATATGTGGTCAAAATTTTAGATTGTTGTTCACCAGAGGAAACCATCTAACTTGAAGGTTTTCCTTGAGGAACGGGCAAAAATACTAGAGGCAGGATTTGACAAGCTCAAAAAAACTTATACAAAGTGACTTGCAGCTATAAGTGGCTCTACAAAGTACTGACTTAAGGGGATGAAGAGTTACGCATACTGAAGTTTTCTGTTATTTTGTTATTCCTATTTGTTGTCCACTTAACAATAAAAAAATATATCAAAAGTTTTAGCCATTTTCTGTAAATGAAATTATGTAAGCCCTCAAACAATCCATTGCAATTACAGGTTGTGAGGTAACAAACATGAAAAATGTCAAAGGGGGGGGGGGGGGGTGAATACTTATACAAGGCGCTGTGTAATTGAGTATGCAAGGAGGCTTTATTAATTATGAATATAAAAAAATTCCAATGCAAATAAGTTAAGCATAGTTGGCTATACAGACAATTGTAAAAACAAATTTCTTCAACTCTCACTGTTTAGGGCAAAGCTGGCAACCACTATGTATAATAATAAAGCTCTTTGGCAGTCAAGTGTGAGTCATGGTCATGATGCTGTAATACATTTAACCAGACGGGGTCCATTTGCAAAAAGAAAAAAATCAGTTCCAAAACATTAATTAATTAGTTAATGATAATAGATAATAATAACAGTGCATTTGAGTTAAGCATGCATATGCCCCAAATTTTGTGCCGATTCTAAATTTGTTTATATTTACAAAATTTAATTGATCATTAAATGGAATCACCAGGACTCTTCCTACAGCTAGCCACCCGTCCAATCTGAAGGATCGGGGTGGAAAGGGGTTTATTGAGGGAGATCACCAAGAACTCAATGATCACTCTAATAAAGCTTCACCATTGCTCTGTGAAGAGAGGAAAAACAGCAATTTCTGCTGCAGTCCAGCAATCAGGCATGTATGGTAGAGTGGCCAGACAGAATCCTGAATGGCAAGTGCCATGTTGGCAGAAACCAGACACTGATCATCACCTGATAAGTATCATCTTTACATGGTACTGGCAGCAACATCCTTTGTGGTTATTTTTCTACAGCAGTATCTGGTAGATTAGTCAGGGTTTAGGGAAAGATGAATGCACCAATGTACAGAGACATGAGAGGAGAAGAAAACCAGGATAAAGATTCACCTTCCAACAACACAATGACCCTAAGCACCACAGCTAAGTTTACAAAAGATTTGCTTTGGGAAAACTGTGAATGTTCTTGAGTGGCAGCCACTTAATCCTGACTTAATCCTGACTGAACATCTCAGGTGAGATCTGAAAATGGCTGTGCACCAACACTCCCCATTCAACCAGAAAAAGGTGAAGCACTGAGAATACTTTCCCCATGCATAAAATCCCATGGATGTATAAAATCCAGCATCTTTCAAAACTTTTGACAACATTGCTGTTTATTTTTAAAATACTGACCACATTTCCTTTTACTTTTTATAGCCGAAATACTTCAATTGGCTTTCTATCCAGGGTATGTCTGCTTTGCACCCATTTTGTCCTGTTGAAGTAAGACCTGCATGCTATCCTGACAAGAATAAAGTAGTTGATAAAAATGAAATAAATAAATTATACAGGAGCTGGTCATAAAATGAGAATATCATCAAAATTAAAATAAATAAACATTGGAAAGATATCAGTCTGTGTGTAATGAATGAATATATTATACACCTTTCACTATTTGAATGGAATTACTTAAATAAATCAACTTTTTCATTATATTCTAATTTTATGACCAGAACCTGTACATGTCTAAGTACAATCACTTTTTACATTTGTAAAAATGTTTTGCTTCATTTGTTAGACAGTATATTTGTGAATTATATATTGTGAATTCAAAAGGAAACTTCTCTCCCCCTCCTGTTAGCAGGCTCAGACACCAGATGTTTTAAATGCTAGATGAGTAGTCCTTCTGGCGCCACTCATGGGCTGAGGGAAAGTAAAGTTGTGAGCTGAAAGTAGGAGATATCCCTCACAGCAGGAATTGGCACATTTCCCAGTGCAACCTTGGCTGGCTCCCCAGTTATTTCCTAGCCCATCTGTTCTGAGGGGAAAAACTGTGCACTCTTTCCCAATAGTGTTTAGAAGCAACTGTTGCCAAAAAGGAAATAGCTGTTGTGTGCTTAATATAAACCTGTCAGTTTAACAGAGGTTTCATTGGCCATTTAGTGTTGTTTTTTATAGCTAAGGCATAAGAAATTGTATTGTTTATAACTAAAGCAAATGCATAAACACTACCATTAGGATAGTTATCAAAACCTTGTAAAATGTAATGAAAAATTATATGAATATAACATTTTACCAACAAATTTATTTTACTTAAGTAATTAAACCAGTAAACTATTTACAGTTTTAGCCATTTTATTTGAAAGAAAGCAAATATTGACATTTTTCTACATGTCTTTGGACTGTGGGAGGAAACCGGAGTACCTGGAGGAAACCTACACAGACACAGGGAGAACATGCAAAGTCCAGACAGAAAGGACCTAGATCGCCCCACCCGAGGATCAAACCCAGGACTTTCTTGTGCTACCCACTAAGCCACTGTGTCGCCTACTGGTTTAATTATTTAAATAAAATCCATTTGTTAGTAAAATTGTTTACATTTATAAAAATAAGTATTATATATCAGAAACATTACTATACATTTATATAAAAAAAGACATATGAAAATGTAAAAGTTACAAAATGTTTAATTTAGCATTTTTCTGTTGTTTCAATTTGTATATTTTATTTTGGTAAAGGGACCAGTGTAAAGTGTCCAAAGTATAAAATGACAGGTTGTGCAAAATAGTGCAGAAGCAGGATAAAACTGAACAATGAAACATATATAAGGGTCGAGAATATTATATACCTATAATATCTAATAAATATTGCAGTAGTAAACTAACAAATTATCCAAAAATAAAAGTATGACCTTAATGACTACCTGATTAAACCTGTGGGAAGACGTGGGACGTGTTAGTTGAATACCAGCTAGATATGTGTTTAGGATGTGCTGCAACATTGGGGACTGTCACCCAAGTTAAGTGAGGAGATAATTTTATTGTGCCGAAGTTCTATCATTAGTGCTTCTTCGGTTACACACCAGTAATGTTTTGGACATGTGAAGCTATTTGGCACATTGAATTGTCTTAATGGAAGATCCCATCCACCTCAGAAAAGACCGTCAGCATTGTAAGGGTGTATATGATTTGCAAGGATGTTTACCCAAATGGGAGAACTTTTCATATGGATGCAAGGGACAAGAAAACTCACAAAAATATTCCCCAGACAATAGCTTGAAGTTTCAAGTTTTTTTGTCACATACATAGTCATACACGGTACAACCAGCAGTGAAATTCTTTTTATGACTGCTCAGCTACATTATAAAAACAAAACATACATTTATATTAAAAGAAAGTATAAAATACAAAACAACTACAAACATTGAACAGCGATTTTGCAATATTATATACCTACAGTGCCTCCAAGTGGTATTCAACCGCCTGCAGATTTTGCAAATCTAACAAGTTGCAAATAAGTTAGAGCCTTCAAACTTTGAAGAAGAGTTGCAATTATTGGAGTCTGGAGTAATCTTGGCCCACTCCTCCATGCTTCTCCAAGTTGTCTAGGTTCTTTGGGTGTCTCGTGTGGACTTTAATCTTGGGCTCCATCCACATGTTTTCAATTGGGTTAAGGTCAGGAGACTGATTAGGCCACAGCAACACCTTGATCTTTTCCCACTTGAACCAGGCCTCGGTTTTCTTGGCTGTGTGCTTCGAGGTCGTTGGCTTGTTGGAAGATGAAAGACCTCGATCTTGGTTTCATCAGACCAGAGAACCTTGAACCAGTCTGCCTCAGAGTCCTCCAAGTGATCATGAGCAAACTGTAGATGAGCCTTGACATGGTGCTTTGAAAGTAAAGGTACCTTACGGGCTCACGTGGAATATGGAGACCATTGCAGTGGAGTATGTTACTTCTGGTATTGACTGAAACCAATGTCCTCACCGCAATGAGATCTTCCCAGAACTCCCTCCTTGTTGTCTTTGGGTCAGCCTTGACTGTTCGGACAAGCCTGGCCTTGGCACGGGAGGCAACTTTTAAAGGCTGTCCAGGCCGTGGAAGGTTAACAGTAGTTCCATAAGCCTTCCGCTTCCGGATGATGCTCCCAACGGTGGAGACAGGTAGCCCCAACTCCTTGGAAAGGGTTTTGTACCCCTTGCCAGAGTTGTGACCCTCCACAATTTCGTCTCTGATTGCCTTGGAATGCTCCTTAGTTTTTCCCATGTTGACCATGTATGAGTGCTGTTCACAGGTTTGGGGAGGGGAAAAACAGATAATTAATCCAAACTTGAAGATCATTGTTGTTTATACCTCAATTATTTCCTAATACTTGAGGGAACCAAACAGAATTCTGGTGGTTTGAGGGGTTGAATAATAATTGACCCTCTGAATAAACTTTTTACAATTTTAAAAAACAATAAAATATCCAGGCTGACCTACAGTCCAAATGTCACAATGCCAAGTTAACTTCAAATGTGTAAACCTGCAAAATCAGAAAACTGTAAAGAATTCAGCCCAAATTTTGTTGTTTTCAATTGAGTGTGACACACTAATCATCTACGTCAATATGGGGAAGACTGCAGACTTAACAAATGGCCAGAAGACCAACATTGATACCCTCCATAAGATGGGTAAGCCACAAAACCTCATATTTAAGGAGGCTGGCTGTTCACAGAGTGCTGTGTCCAAGCATATCAATGGAAGTCTAGTGGACGGACAAAATGTGTCAGGAAAAGATGCACCAGCAAAAGAGATTACCATGGGTTATGTGGCACGATGTGATCGTAGATTACATTCAACACAAATTAACAGCAAATTGTACCTAAAGATATCAGCTTGCTGTTTTTGTGTGTGTGGTGCATTCACTAATTCTCTGGCGTTGTTCTTCGGGAAACAAAGAAATAAAATGAGCTGGTGATTAGAATCAACTTCCGTGTTATGATAGGAACTGCGTTAGTTGCCCAGAGATACCTGATGCCCCCGCTCGTGCCGTAACAGGACTTCTTTAAAGGTTTTAATATATTGAATCTGATCCATCATCCCTGGTCTGTGAAAAAAAAAAACATATATCCTGATTCTTTCGTCACTATTCTAACACATGGATTTTGAAAAAGGGTTCATTTTGAGATAATTTTAACTGTGGCACATGGAATATATTTTAATGAATATATGCTCAGAACAATGTCTGAATCAACCAGTTTGACAACAATAACACTTTCTAGCTGTAGTTAATATTAAAGGTGCAAGTTGCTATACCTTTTCTATAGATCTCTACTACTGAGAAGGTCATTGGTGTATTCTACCTTGAAATTATAATTGCGTTTCGGCGTTATAACCTGGCCTTGTATCTAACTAGTATTACTGAAGTTTTATCCAAATTAATTTGAAGGTTTTTTATTTTGTTTACACAATGCTCAATGTTACTGATTGTTTAGATGTCATTGAATACATACATACATGCTGTTGAAGACCTGTCAGTAAAAATGTCTGTAAATGAACTTTTTATTTGCTTAATTACATTACATTTGATTTTATTAGTTATTAATTTCATTTAAAAGTTCATTTCATTTTTATTATAGAATATAATGCCTTTACCATTACACATACTATATAAGGACCGCACCCCTGAAGTAGTCAAGGTTAAGGGTCTTGCTCAAAGACCCAACAGTGGCTGCAAAGCAGAGACAGGATTTTAGCTGCCAATGTATTGTGGAGAGCCCAAAGGTTTATCCACTGTCCCTTCAACCTCTTTCGACCTATGTGTCATGCCTCATTTTGCTCAGTTAATGATCGTATCCATGGAAGGGTTGGGAACCTTTGGAAGTGATGCTGTTTGTATGTTAACTTGCATAGATACGTTTCACCAAGGAGATCAATTAAGTCTTATGTTAATTTTTTTTCAGGAATGAAGATTTTCCTCTGACAAAAGAAGACACACCAAATTCATCATTAATGAAGCAATACATGGAGGGATAAAAGTTTCTCAAAATATCTACTAATCTTGTCACAGCAGCAAAATGAAACTATAGCTATTCTATTTGAGATATATAACGTTCAATATTTCAACCTTTTAAGAATTGAGTAAATGTCATTTAAATGTGATTTAAAGGGTATTTGTATACATACAACTACAATGTCTTGCAAAATTATTCACCACCTACCCCACCATGACATTTTCTGTGTTTTCTTACCTCACAACCTGGAATTAAAATGGATTGTTTGAGGGTTTCATCATTTCATTTACAGAACGTGCCTACATTTTTGAACATTTCATATATTTTTTTTATTGTGACGCAAACAACAAATGGGACAAAATAAAAGAAAATGTGCATATCTATTCACCCCCTTTAAGTCAGTACTTCATAGAGCCACCTTATCCAGCAATTGCTGCTGCAAGTTGCTTTGGATAGGTCTCTATGAGCTTGCCACATGTTGTTACTGGGATTTTTTCCCATGCCTCAAGGCATAGTATTTTCCTTGGTTCCAGCAAAGTTCAATTTTGGTCTCATGTAACCAGAGCACCTTCCTCCATAGATTTGGGGAGTCTCAGAAATGCCTTTTGGCAAACTTAAAATGAGCCTTTCTATTTTTTTCTGTAAGTAGAGGCTTTTTTCTGGCCAATCTTTCATAAAGCCCAGCTCCATGGAGTGTACGGCTTATTGTGGTCATATGGACAGATACTCTCTGCTTGGGAAATCTGAAGCTCTTTACCTTAGGTCTCTGTGCTGCCTTTCTTAATGCCCTCCTTGCCCAAACTCTCTTGGCAGGTTTGTTATGGTACCATATTATTTCCGTTTGATGATAATGGATTTGATGGTGCTCCAGGGGATAATCAAAGATTCAAATATTTTTTTTAAACCAATTTAAATTTACAACTTTGTCCCTGACTTGTTTGGCGATATTATTGGTCTTCATGGTGTTGTTTAGTTAATGGTGCCTCTTGCTTAAAGGTGTTGCTGCCTTGGAGACGTTTCAGGTGTGTATATCCTGACAGATCATGTTACACTTTGATTGCACACAGGTAAAAAGCCAAGGGGAGTGAATACTTTTGCAAGACACTGTTTAATTTGTGCTTTTTTAGGGGATATACTGTAAAAGTTTTTGTATATGTTTAGCGCATAGGGGAAACTCAACTAGAAAATAAGATTTAACTGTGATTCATTACTAATTATTAATAAAGCTTTGGTAAAAATGTATATTATGTGAATACATTTGTGAGTATGCTTAAAATATAATTTCAATTTGAATGTGAAAGGTGTGATTAAAGAAAACTGTTCTGGGCTGGCAGTAAAATGAACTATGGTCATAGAGTTGTACTGAAGCCACTCCATTGTTATTTTAGCTGTGTGCTGTATGTCTTGCACTGAGGAGTCTTCGGTCAGGCCGCTCTGCCATAAAGCCCCGACTGGTGGAGGGATACAGTGATAGTTGACTTTGTGGAACTTTCTCCCACCTCCCTACTGCATTTCTGGAGCTCAGCCACAGTGATCTTTTGGTTCTTCTTTACCCCTCTCACCAAAGCACTTCTCCCAAGATTGGTCAGTTTAGCTGGACATCCAAGTCTAGGAAGAGTTCTGATCATCCCAATCTTCTTCCATATAAGGATTAGGGAGGCTACTGTGCTCTTAAGAACCTTGGGTGCTGCAGACATTCTTTTGTAACCTTGGCCAGATCTGTGTCTTGCCACAATACTGTGTGCACCTTTCCTAATCAAGTCTAATTACATTAATTAATTAAACACAGCTGTACTGTGGTGGGAGGTGCCCAGGAGGAATCAAGTCAAGTCAATTTATTTGTATAGCACTTTTTACAAAAAAAAAAAAATGAGCAAGCCAGTGGGCGACTGTGGCAAGGAAAAACTCCTGGAGAATATTATAAACGCCAAGATTTATAGTTCAACAGCAACTCAAATTACATAAGTTATAACTTGCAAAAACAGGATAAATAGGAACTCTTGAATAATCAATCCAGTTTTCTTAAGTAGTCCGTTGTGGGTTTCAGAAGTTCTTTGAGCAACACACCTGGGCCCGTCTCATCTATCAGGAGCAGCAGTTGTTGGCATGTCAGTCTCGATGTACAGGCTCGGGAGGTGAACAGTCTTCCATCAGGAGTGAAACAACAGAAGATGTAGTTAAAAAGTGAAATATCCAAGTGTAAACAGAGTTTAAAGAAAAGCTTTTAGACTCCGGCACCCCCTAACTATTACAGCATAACTAAAAGGGGAGAGCAAGCAGGTAACAAAGTCATAAAGGTTTTCACCTCACCGCCTACCTCACCTGCTGTCATCAAACCAGAGTGATCAGACAGGAGAAACAGAGCGACAGCAACCCAACATCCCTGA
>JAYDZF010000032.1:2963244-2974091 GCA_034509105.1 Microcambeva barbata | reverse complement strand
CGAGGTCCTGTGATGGATTGGGGTCTCGGTGGTTGGTGTAGTGGATGCTGCAGAGCAACAGCAATCCCCACCTCCATTCACCACCTGCCAAGTGTCTGGAATTTCCAAATGAGTCTCTTACACTGTCAAGTTTCCGTCTTCTGCCTCTGTATGAAGGCGTGAGTAAATATGTGAGTGAGTTATGGTCAGCAATAGTTTGACCAAAAAATAAAAATTATTCAATTCAAGTTATGTAATAACTAGTATACAATATATCACACTGCCTGCATAAAAGGTCTGGATATTAGCTTGGTGCTAATACAGTTAGCAGTTCGCTAGGCAGAAGCCCAGTGCATAGCTGTGGCTGTTTACATTTGGGGTTGGGGTGAGGGGTGCGTGTGATGGCAGATTTCTGGAGAGTGCGTGGTCATCTGCCGAGTTTATTTATCCAAGGCCTGCAGACCTCGGGCCCGGACCTCCCTCAGTTTGTTAGCCTTAAAGGGGCCCCCCTACCGCACGGAGCAATTCCTCGCATTCCACATAAGCCTTCATCGAATTAAACAAAAACCGGAGTTGTGTTTCCCAGCATTGAGCAAATGTGCACGCTTCATAATTCACTCTGTATAAGTGTGTGTCGGCCTCAGCGACGTGAATAACACCAAGGTTTTCTCCTCCTGCCGCCTACCATCCCAGCTGGCGTAGTCAGGAATCAGGAGTGGAGATTCGATTCGGAAAAGCGGCTCCAAATGTAATGAGACTTTAGTTAGACATATTAAATATTCGACACCGACATATGACTTGATCCTATACTAGAGACATTGACTGGGAGATACCTCAGGTTTGGTATACATCATCAACAGGGTGCCAGTGCAGGACATAACAAGCACTTATTCATACTAAACACCTAAGCCTCTTTTGACTGACCTGGAACAGACTCAAATGAGCTACAAAAAAAAACCTAAATCAACAAAAAAAATTATTCCAAGCATGTTTGTTCGCACCTGACACCCAAAGATAATAATTTTTGCACCAGGCTCCTAATACGTTCTCATATACAGCCATGACCGTTGTACCATATTTTTCTTTATTGACCTGCCATTTTTAATATCTAAACTCTGACTGGCTTGTTTTCAGGCTTTCGATGAATGGATTACTTTGTTTAAATACCAAATAATCTATTTCTTATGTACATTTCATCGATTTAAAACACTTTACTGTTTGGAAGTTGGTGTTTACAATGAAACATTTTGTAAAGTTTGGTAACTGTAGCAGAATGAAGGGTCTTTAGTTGTAGTGTTAATACTCCAACATGAATAAACAGGTCATAGAAGTCATCATGCTAGTAGCTGTTGTAGTAGTATGATTTAAGTAATAGTAGTTATTTAGAAATGTGTTGCTTTGTTAGTACTCCGTTATAAATAAATAGCTAATAGATGCAATTATTGTAGTAATTGTAGGGTAACAGTAGTAGTAGTAGTTGTTGTTGTATAGTTGTACTATCATTGAACTCATTAGTAGAAGTAGTAGTATTACTATAAGTATGAGTAGAATACTTAGTGCTACATGTGATATGTAGTTAAAGTAAACAGTAATAGGTAGTTGATGTGATAAGGTTAGTTGTGGTAAAAGTTATCAGATCCGTCCTTTATATATTCAGAAGTAGTCCCATTAACTGGATGTGTGAGGTAAATCAGAGTACATTCACACTCCTGCCTTCTCTCGCGCGCTCTCTCTCACCCCTCCCGCGCTCACCCCCGCGCGCCCGCCTCTACTCTGCCGTGCAGTGCTGAGTTGTTTTTTTTTTTTTTTTTGGAGGGGGGATCTGCCTGGGTGGTCTCTCCCTCGCTCCCTCTCTCTCCGCTCCGGCGAGCTGTTGCTTAGCAGCTAATAATAGGCGATGTTTGCAAAGTAATTTGCCTCTTCCTTCGGCCAATGAGAACCAGAGCGCTCCTCCATCAAAACCAAAGGGGTTTTTTTCAGGCTGGGCTAAGGGGCTGCCTTCCTCCAAATGTTCAAGTGCTCCGGAGAGCGCGGCCACACTCGTCGAGGAGCCGCTCACTCCGCGTTAACTCTGAACCGTTGTACCGATTCGAAGCGAGACCGAGAAGGAAAACGGCGGCAGCGCGTCAAGACCGAATGAAGCCCGAAGGATTTAAGAGGATAACTGGAGCGCATAATGTTGGCATGGTGCTGGAAGATTTGGGCTCAGTGGAACACTAGTACACGCGACTTTCGGGACTCGTGCGCGGCGGATGCGCTCGCTCTAGGTGTCGGATTATTTCGGGTGAACGCGACGCGCTCCGCTCTGACTTTGTTCCCTTCTCCGTCGTCCCGTTTGGACTATGGCCTCGGCTCCCAGAGTGCCGGGGGCCGCTGGCTTTGGAGCTTTACCCCCGAGCTACACCCGCTCTGTTAACCCGGACCTCCAGCGTCGACCCAGCTACTGCCACGCCGCTTTTGCGCTCAAACAGATCTCTAAGGTGAAACGTTGTTGCGGTGACTTGAACGCACGCGACTTTTCCTTCTCCGCTTCTTACGCGCGAGGACAAGTCTTATGATCCCTCGCGCTTTAGATTGTCGCTTTAAACTGCATTTATTAGTTGTGCCAGCAGGGATTTCTTTTATTGTGGAAGTACGCTTGCTTTTTGTTGCGAGTGGTCCGGTTGTGACTTGTTTTGGAAAGCCCTTGTTCTAAACGTGTCAACCATGAATGAAACGAGACGTCCATTCACGTGAAAGTTTGTAAACGAAATGCCATAGTTTTAACTAAATTAAACATCTGCATTAGACACTTATAACGGCTGGATTGGGTGGGTTGTTGTTTGTAATGGTTCACGACTCGTCCATTTAAATTGTTTCTTTAAAGGGCACTTTAGTTTTCACTAATGGTGGGTTTTTTTCAACCGTGGGTTAATTTAAGCACATTTGCAAATGGCAATACCAGTAAATTCCAAAAAGCTTAATTATATGTCCAACTTCTAAAGGAGAAGTTTTAGGCTAGTGTGAAATCTTGGTCTGATTGAAAAGATCATTGTTTAATGCCTGATAATACCAGCAAAAGACCTTCTATTGTGAGTAACATTATTTATATACTTAATTTTACTTAATTGAGTATCAGAAAATGAAATCCGGCCCAATTGTACATTTCAACTTTTTTGAAAAGGAAAGAGAATTACGTATTGTCAGATTTGAACTATTAAAGTTATTAATTGTCAATGACTAGAAAAAATGACAGACAAGTGACTGACAAAGTCACAAAATTATTGGAAGTTCATTTCAAGAACTTTGATTCTTGTGTTGAATGTATTGAAGTCGACCAGTTATTTGTGTATGCAATTCAATACAAGAAAACTTAATTTTTTTAGGTGTTATTCCAACTTCCCCCACTCAAAAACACCCAAAGAAGGCCACTCTGGCGTAACCACCACTCTCCCTGTAACCAGCGTGTGTGGTCCAGATCAAGCTGTGACGTTTGAATCGCTTGGCACGTGAAACTGGATCGTCCAGAATTGACATTTCCGGTTCCTCGAAGCCTAACAGTGAGACAGACACCGATTACTGGCTGGTCTTGCGAGACGGTCAGAAAGGAGGCTTCGGCTTCTGTGTGGGTGGTGTCATTACGGTAGTCTGTGGTTAGCATTATGCAGTGTTGGTGGTAAAAGGTGTAAATAATACAAATGAAGAGGAGAGGTATTACGTCAATCATGAGAACCAGAGTGAGGAACCCTTAGCAATAAAGGTCTGAGAACAGTAAGAGCCTAATGTAGACACGCATAAGAAACGTTTGCTGTGTTTTGTATTGTATCATTAATTCATTATGACATTCATTATGAACAAATTGAAATAATATTTAATCTTACTTTGTTAAACGTTCCAAATGACATCTTTACCCTAAATACGGTACAATTGACTGCTTTTATTTTGCAGGGGAAAGCCGTGGGTCAGAAAGCTCCTCTGTGGCTCCGGGCGAGGTTCCAGGCTCTCCTTTTCACCCTGGGATGTCACATCCAGCGTCACTGTGGAAAAGTGCTCTTTATCGGACTGCTCGTCTTCGGGGCCTTCTCGGTCGGCCTGCGAGTGGCCGCCATCGAGACAGACATCGAGCAGCTATGGGTGGAAGGTGAGTCCGTGCTTTTAGGATCTTCTGGCTGGTGTGGAGTAAGGACGGGGCGAATGAGGCCGCGAGCGTTACGCGGCGGTGTCGAGTTGTGGGGGGTCTGGAGAGAGAGACAGAAAGAGAGATGGCACCATTTGACCTTACGCACCATTCCTTCTAATGCGCTGACTATTTTCGGAGTCGCTTCCTTATTTTAATACTCCTCAAACAAGGTGTCAGGGATTAAGCCTTACTAAAAATTTGATTAGATTCACACTAGCTTGTGTTGTATTACTTTTTTTTTTCTTTTTGACTTAAACCGGTGTCTTTGCGGGTCTCCGGTGTGCACTAGCTCGGGCTTTGAACACAGGCATGGGGCTCAGGAATTTCATATCTCCTGTCACGCACAAGTAGTGCTCTTTTTTTCAGCCACATGCAAGCCTTCTCTTGTTCCCTTCCCCATCAGGCAGTATTGTTTGCCTTTGTGCCGAGTGTTTTTTTTTTCCTCGACGTCCTTTCTACACGCCTCACTTATTTCTGCGTTTTTCGGGCATCTTTATTTGGTTTTCACACTGCTAAATTCCTTCTAAGCCCCCTAGGCTTTTTTTTTTTTTGCCGTGCCGCTGATCCCCTGCACAGATGGGCTGTGTGAATCGTTAGCCATCTTGGAGGCGCTGACCCCTCCCCCCTCCGACTCTCTGTGTGGTCCTTAACTATTCTTGGATTCCATTCAACAATAAAGGCACCCCTTGCCTCCGGAGAAGGGGGACGAAGTGAATACAGCTGAAGTTTACCCACCTGTTCCACACCCATACACGCACACCGACAACGGGAGCCGACTTAGCTAGATCATAAATCTAGTCCTAGTTGCCTGTGAGTACCTGATTTGAACAAGGAGTCGTGTGACCTTTGTGGACCTTGTTGTTTGAGGTTAGCTCGGTGATCTACTGTATTTAGTTGATTTGAGTTATTAACGGTTTATTCTGACACCCATGCTGCTTTGGTCCAATCTGTGTAGCTTAAAACAAAAAAATTATATATCCTATTAAAGTAGATTGTATATCGGTTTACATTTCATTAGTTGCTTACTGGATGGCGTATGCTGCTTATTCCAAACTAACTTTTAGGGATTTGTGTGTTAATGCTCAGCAAGTTAAAATTAAACGAAGGTCACATGCTTAAAATTGAGTTCTGTGCCTTTAAGAGGCAGGGCCCACTTACTAAAGTTTCTGCTTGTGTTGTTTCTCCCAATAGCTCATTGACTAGCCACTGAATGGGTGCTAAATGGTTAGATAACAAGAATGGATTCTCTCTCTCTCACACACACACATAAACTCAAAAGTTACAAACCCAAACGCATTCACGTCCTACAGTGCTTGAAATCCGAAAATCAGAAATAAGCTAATAGGTTTGCTAATAGGAATGTAAACAAATCTCAGCAGATCCAATAGATCATCTGCCTTGGGCACACACTCAAAAGACACCCCCAATACTGCCCCTTCCCATCCCCAGCCAAAATGTCACGCCAGGCCACCTAGGTTCCCGTTTTCCGGGACCACCCAGTTTTCGGGTTTCCTCTGACGACTGCAAAAAGAGGCGTTTCAGGAGACCCAGGAAGTCCTGTGTTATGTCTAGAAATTATCTAGATAAATCTTTATCCCTTGTCCACTCTAGGTCTGGCTGTCTTGTTCTGTGTCAAAAAATACAGAACCAAACAGAGCTTTATAAGTGCTAACCATCACACACTACACAACGCTTCTTTTCATTTAGCTGAGAATTTTTATTTTACGGATTCGAAACTGAATTTATTCAACATGATTTCAGAAGTGCCGTGGAAAGTGCTGGAAGCTTGGGGAACGATTAGCCGGTCCCCTTTTGTCGGGGAGAAGAAAAGCAGTGTAATTAAGTAGACCGAGGGGTGAAGGTTGGGGGGCAGGGAGGCAAAGTGTTTTATCAGCGCTACCTTTAAACCCACTATACCCTGACACGAGCACCTAAGGCACAAACATAGCGCATTTGAATCCACTTCGATCCATTTCATCTCGAATCTTGAGTCATGGAGGATGTCGAAGACCCAAGAAATAACAGGCATTCGTTTGTTTAATTGGCGTGCCGTACCATCCCATCACGTTGGTCCGAGTCCAAAATGCTCCGTTCGAGAGAACGTTGTGTCGAGAGCTCTCTGGAAAAATTGTGAGATATTTAATGGTCAATCCCAACCAAATACAAAGAAATTCATTGCATGATGGCAAGCTCAAGACTTATAAACAGACAGAAATGTTTATGTACTTATGCTCACTCCTTGCTTAATTCGTCTCATCTGTCCTGACACAGTTTTGGTGCGCTTGACAGACATTGGCAACTCGGCCAAGCTGTGCAAACATTTCGGAAAAATGGGGGGGGGGGTGGCTTTCTGGGTAGCCTGGTCGAGGTTTATAAAGCCACCATGGAGCAGTGATGGCGGTAGAAGAACAAACATTCACACATGGTCAGGACTGACCTCGCCACATGCTGAACGCTAGGTGTCACACAGAAAGCTCACAACATGCCCGGGTATCCCTTCAAAAAAGTTCAAAACATGCTGGATGTTCTGCGTTCTCAGTTCAAGAATTCAATTGAAAATATACACCCTTCCAGTGGCTGGGTCGAGGGGGGAGAAATAGTATTACTGGAGATGAACGGCCAGCCACAGCAGCCCAGCTACGTAAATAAACTCTAACTGCAGAGGCTCGGACCTCACCAGTCGAAAGAACAAACAAGGCCGGAGTCAACCTGGGTCAGCAAAAAATGTTTATTTCAGCCCCCCCCCCCGCCCAAATCCTCCCTTCACCCCCCGCCCGCTCTAAACTCATCCTCCTTAAGAACAGGCTATGAACCCAAGGCTCAACTGAAGAGGTCTTTCTTCTCACAAGTCTAGGTTTGCTATAATCACAAAGTTTGAAATTGCTAATTGTTTTTAGCCAAACTTCCCTTGCTTTGGGGTTCCCTCTGCAGGCTTGATTCGTGCTGTCTGATGTGATTGATGGGCAAAGTAAAACACTTTTTTGTGCTGATTGGTGCTGCTCACGGTCAGGAAGTACACAGTATTTCCATTTCTTGTACATGTAATCCACTAAAACGACCCAACAATTAGGATTAACTTTTCAACTAGACGTTGACTTTGAAGTCCGTGGACATTTGTGCCACTTGGTTTACAAAAGCATTTAATGTGCATTGGTTGGACACTGATTTTGCTTTTAAAAAAGCCTCCGTTGCTGTTCGAGTTTATTCCAAAGCTGTTCCAAAATGTTAAGGCATCTGCTAAATGATGAAAATGTGAAATATAAATTTCCAAAACACTGTTTATTATTGTCTCATATCACCCATAGGTGTGTCATTGCAGGTCAAAGCTTATCATTTGTGAGTAGTATAGTTCTAATATAAATCCTCCCACCCCCCACGGTCCGTGAAATTATATGTTATATGCCTTTCTTAGTGTGGGAAATCAAATTGAAATATTGATTTCTTACACCTGCACTAATACAGTATATCCGTACAGTCCAATACAGTCTAAACATCGAGTCTGAAGGCTTCATAGTCCATGTTCACCCCCACCCAAGACAGAATTGTTGGAGTCCTCTGCTACACTGGCATAGCAATCACGCTTTACATTAGAGCCACGCACCCGAACACCAAAACATCGTCGTTCTTTCACTTCACTTTCCCACAACTGTAGCCTGCTTGGTCAGAAAAAAAACCCCCAAAAGATTTTCTCAGAACCTGTGACAAATAAAAAATGGTTCCCGGCCTCTGTAAATTCATTTCCAGTCTGAATGAGACCAGCAACGTGGAAAAATTTTGCTTTTCAGCACGGGATGAATGTATGTTTCAACTACACATTAAGCTGCATTAGCAGCCACTGGAGTGCCTAATGTGGGCATTTTCCAGAGCGGGTAACACTGGGGACGATTAGCATAATTAGTACTGGCTCAGCTATACATATGGAAATAGACAGAGCTTAAATGCCAGTGCCAGTGAAAATTTATGTCAACGCCGACAGAGGCATCAGGGTTGAATGGATGGCAACACCAGCTTAGAATCTATTTAAAATATAGATATTATTTGGGTGTTAACACGTACTGTTTTGATGGGAAAAATCAAATCCTATCATGCTTAATCTTTTGCTTAGACTTTTGGAGATCTATACGTAGAGCCACCCCTGTTTCATCCATGAATGGCAGACGGGCACAAACCTTTGTTTAAAGGTTCATTGCTTCTGTGATTAAGTTGCCTTTTTAAAGAAGAATCGCTAACAGATAAGATAAATACACTGAGTTATGGAAGACGCATACTTGTGCGGGCTTCCTGACACCCTGTCGTGTGTTGGCATTCTAGTTTTCTTTTTTTTTTTTACTTGGGTGGCAGAATCAGGTAAAATGTCTTTTTCAGCACCCTTCCCGGTGGGACTTCCTCCAAATCAGCATGGGTCTTTTCAGAGGCCTCCTAATCCCTCTAATCTGGTCCACAACACTTTGAAGGTGGCCTGGTATAATGGGGCAAGGACTCGGTGCCAGCAGCGCCACACTGTTATACACGACTGTTACACACACTCGAGAGAAGGTGCCTACAATGATCCTAGTGTGTGCGTATTTCATGATCAGCAACAATTTGGATGAATTGAAATCTTGAATAGTTGTATCTCATTAAGTTCTGAAGCATGTTGTGCCTAGCATTACCCTGTTAGTGGCATACGGTCATATAGGTCGGTACAGGCACAGGCAAGATTGCTCCTGACAGGGTCCAGCAGAGGCTTGACCCAGGAAATCAGAAAGCTTTTTCTCTATGTAATTACATGTCACGTTTCAGACTGCCCGCTGGGATTAAAAACGTATGCATTATTTCTGCCCACGTCTTTCCTGAAGACGGTGGGAAGCGTTATCTTTTAGCACTGGTGGGATAACATATGTCCGAATGGTCAGCAACCAAATGGCTGGAGTTGATTGTTTATTTGTTTTTGGAGGATTTCTTTTTTGTTGGGGGACACTGGTCAGACCCTCCTGGTGGATAATTAGCCGGAGATGGTGATGTCATCCCAAGGGCTTTGAAAAATGATGGGAGACAAAGGAGGCACTGACAAGAGCCCAAGAGGAAGAAAAATGCTCGGTGGGGGCTGCTAATGGATCAGTTTATGCATACAACAGGCTGTAAAATCTGGCACCATTTTCACTTGCCTTTATGTGTACATTTATTTTATTCTGCAAAATTAGCGTTACCGTTTTTTCCAGCCCCCCCTTGGCCGTGAAACTATTCAGGCTCCTGTATCTTTAAGCACACAGCAGCGCTGGGTGGAAAGAAATAGAGAGAGAAAGAGCGAGAGAGCAGAACTTCCATCTGGAGACTGGCTGAGCAACAGCACCCGCTCAGCCTTCTATTTGGGTGGTCCAGATGGGAGGAACCAGACACAAATAGCTATAATTTACTTCAGGAGCCCCTGTAATTACAGGCCCAAGGACTGCAGCTTGATTTCTGCAGATGTCTGAACGTATTAAATATGAACACGGCATAGGAAACACAACAAAACGCAAGTTCGCGTTAATGTTTTTTTTGTAGGAGGATCTGTTGCTGGAAGGCAACTTGCCGACCACCCAGCGTAGCATCGATCAACCTCTAAGCATGATCATGAATAATGTCTACAAAACGTTTGCTTCCTGATGGTCAACCAAGGTTTGGCAGGCATCTACCATCCACCAATTCCAGTCGCAGCGGGCCAGACTGTTGGGCTCTGATCCGGGCCGGTGCATTTCATGAGGGCTTGGCACAGGCCATGGTTACCCCATGCACTCTTTTCTATGCTGCTTTCGTTAATTAGGGGGCTGGACTTTAGATCTCCCTGCACTCGCTTTGATGCCTTTCAGGGCCTACCACATGAACAGTGTTTCTGTCTGTTTGGTACTACGTTTTGTTCCTCTAGTTAGATCCAAACACCAGCTTTTATCCTCTTCACACAAACAGACCACTTCTCTAAAAGCTTAGATCGGCCTTCCGTCAAATTGGGACAGTGCACAGTGTTTCGATCGTGCTGTTTTGACTTGGACTAACAAGAACTTATCTGGCAAACCTGTTTGTTTCCCAAACATTTTACATTTGGTCGTTAAGGAGGAGCTTTGGGTGGCAAAATTGGATTTGGAGTAGGGTCTTGCACCAGATCTATGTTCCAGTGGGGTCATTAATGTTCTCATCTTTGGGTTTTGTTTTTGTTATGTGTTTTTCAGCCGGCAGTAGAGTGAGCAGGGAATTGCGTTACACGAAGGAGAAGCAAGGGGAGGAGGCGGTGTTTACCTCACAGATGCTCATACAGACACCCAAACAGGAAGGAACCAATATTCTAACCCAGGAAGCTTTGTTACTTCACCTGGAGGCAGCTTTGTCTGCCAGCAAAGTCCAGGTGTCTCTTTATGGAAAGTGAGTGCAACATCCAACAAGATTACGAGAATAATTTTTCGGGTTCCTGACGTAAATAATATGCATTTGTTTTTGCATTATTCCCACAGATCTTGGGACCTTAACAAACTCTGCTTCAAATCTGGAGTCCCTATTATAGAAAATGTCATGATTGAGAGGGTATGTTGGTGTAAAATAATAATTTTAAACACTGTTGGACCTATAACCTCGATGAGTGTTCATCTAATAAGTGTTTTTGTTATCTTTAGATGATTGACAAGCTTTTCCCATGCATGATCGTGACTCCTCTGGACTGCTTCTGGGATGGCTCCAAACTACAAGGAGGCTCTGC
>JAYDZF010000032.1:2945760-2960196 GCA_034509105.1 Microcambeva barbata | reverse complement strand
TGTGTGACCATGCTCCGCTGGGACTGTGCAAAGAGCCAGGGTGCAGTAGGGCTAGCCGGAGTGCTTCTGGTGGCTCTCTCTGTTGCCGCAGGTTTGGGATTGTGCTCTCTTCTGGGGTTGTCTTTCAATGCTGCAACGACACAGGTATAGAGAGACATGATAGCACAGCATAATGTAGCATAGCAACAAATCCTTGAACTGATTTTAAACAAAATGTGTTAACTCGGACAGGTGCTGCCCTTCCTGGCGCTCGGAATAGGGGTGGACGACATGTTCCTTCTGGCTCATTCTTTCACAGAGACTGGCTCCAACATTCCGTTCAAAGTATGAGAAATCTGGTTTTATACACATTTCACAGCTGTGTATTGTTAGTATGCGTTCCATTACATGTCGCTTAATCTTCAAATCTTTACTAAGTGTGTGCCATTCCATCTGCTTGTGCAGGAACGAACTGGGGACTGTCTGCGGAGAACTGGGACTAGTGTGGCTCTCACATCTATCAACAACATGATTGCTTTCTTCATGGCGGCGCTGGTGCCCATACCGGCTCTCAGAGCTTTTTCCTTGCAGGTATGACTCCCAGTGTGTCTGCAAGTTAACAGGAACTGTGGTTGTCCAAAAAGGCCAATAAAGGGGAAACCTTTTTTTTCCCACTTTCTCTTCACTTTTTATGGTCACCCCCCCATCCCATCTAAGATTGCAGCCAGGCTCTTGCTTTCTCACAGCCCAAGTGAGAGAGATAGAGCAAGTAATAGGATGAGTGAATAGTATATTACCAAGCTGTCAAGCCACGTTTCTCTGATCTCCCCAGGCGAGTGCTGGGTGGTCCTGTTCTCTCGTGATACGGAGTATAATGTCCGCCCCAGGCAGGCAGTTTTTTTGTCCAGGTCCTATCATTCTGGTAGTAGTTTTCAGGGAGCTGGGAGTAAAGAAAAAAAAGACTTGGTTTGATTTAGGATGTGTGTTTAACATTCTGGGATTCAATTTTAGACCCTATAACAGCAAGGGAGCTCGAAGGCAGTCATTTTTTTTGTCAGGTTTAGACCAACATGCGCCTTTGTCCTAACTTTCTTGATGTTTCGTTTTCTGCTTCTAGGCTGCTGTTGTGGTGGTGTTTAATTTTGCCATGGTCCTGCTCATCTTCCCTGCCATTCTGAGTCTGGATCTGCACAGACGTGAGGACAAAAAACTAGACATCCTTTGTTGCTTTTACAGGTAGGCACTGAGATTCAAACCCAGATCTCTGCAGCAAAACACTATCGTAACAGACCCCTGTGCCAGTCGATACCTCAGTCTATCCAGTTCAAATATTTAATAATTGTTTAATCTGTCATTGTTTGCACAGCCCCTGCTCCTCTCGAGTGATTCAGATCCAGAGTCAGGAATACTCGGACGCCAACGACAACCACACCCACCCTCACGCTCCCCCAACTCCGACCTTCACTGGGTCCACAATCACTACTAGCACCCATATCACCACCACAGTCCAGGCCTTCACCCAGTGCGACGCCGCCGGTCAACACATAGTCACCATTCTGCCCCCAACCTCCCAGATCTCCACCAGCCCTCCATCTGTGGTCCTGTCTCCAAATGAGCCCAGGCCTGCCACTGATGCCTATGGCTCCCAGGTCTTCATGCCATCCAGCTCAACCCGGGACCTCCTGCACGCCGAGGAGCCTCGGCTTGGTCGCGAATGCGTCCCTCTACCCTTCATGCAGTGGAACTTATCTCGCTTTGCTCGGGACAAGTACGCCCCACTGCTGCTGAGGCCTGAAACAAAGACTGCTGTTGTAGTGGGGTTTGTGGCCCTGCTCGGACTTAGTTTGTATGGCACCACCATGGTCCATGATGGGCTCTACCTGACAGACATTGTACCCAGAGACACGAAGGAATATAACTTCATCTCAGCTCAGTTCAAGTACTTCTCTTTCTACAATATGTACCTTGTCACAAAGGATGGCTTTGATTACTCTCATGCTCAGCGAGAGCTCCTGCAGCTTCACAACGCGTTTAACTCTGTCAAATATGTCGTGAGGGATGGCGATCAGAAACTGCCCCGCATGTGGCTCCACTACTTCCAGGACTGGCTCAAGGGTAAGCTTTAAGACTTGCAGATGTTTTTTTTCTGGTTCTTGTGAAAATAAGTTAATCAGTGAGATATGATTGGGTGTGTCAGCTCAGGTGAAAGTTGAGGGCAGTTCAAAAAAAGTTCAAGCCTTTTTGACTCATCCCAGTTTGCCTGGAAGAAATATAAGGAAGGGTCAAAGGTTATCTTTGCCTGCTTATAACCTCTCCAACTGACTAGGGGGACCTAGATTTGTTTAAAAAAGAATCTGTAAAGGATTAAATGCTTCCATTGTTTTCTATGTCTTGTTTGGAGACGCTTGAAATGTTTTCTGCTTGGTTTCTTCAGCTCCATTGAGTCGAACCCAGTCAATTTTAGGATAGAAAGGCTTCTACCTTAGAGGCTTGTTTCAAGTCCTCCAGCTAACATGACATTTTCTCACAGGACTCCAGGCTGCATTTGATGCCGACTGGGAAGCAGGCAGGATCACTCATGAGAGCTATCGCAATGGCAGTGAGGATGGTGCACTAGCCTACAAACTTCTCATTCAGACCGGCTCGAAAAAGGAGCCCTTCAATTACAGCCAGGTCTGTTTTAATAAGGCTAGTTGTTCAGAAATTTGTCTGTCGCAACTTTCATCCGGCTGAACCAATACTTATTTGGGCTCATTTCTGTCACAGCTGACTTCCCGGCGCCTGGTAGACAAGGACGGCCTGATTCCTTCTGAGGTCTTCTATATCTACCTTACCGTTTGGGTCAGTAATGATCCGCTGGGCTACGCGGCATCCCAGGCCAACTTTTACCCCCACCCTCACGAGTGGATACATGACAAGTACGACACTACCGGGGAGAATCTGCGCAGTGAGTGTCCTTTCCATTTGCTACGTTAACAGGATTGCGCTGTGCAATGGTGTCTTAACATCCTCTCCATGTATGTCTTCCAGTTCCCGCTGCTGAGCCTCTGGAGTTCGCACAGTTCCCCTTCTACCTGAATGGCCTCCGACAGGCCTCAGACTTTGTTGAGGCCATCGAGAGTGTGCGGTCGATATGCGAAGAGTTCATCCGCAAGGGCGTCCCGAACTACCCCAATGGATACCCGTTTCTTTTCTGGGAGCAGTACATTGGCCTGCGCCACTGGTTCCTACTGGCTGTCAGCATAGTGTTGGCCTGCACATTCTTGGTGTGTGCCATCCTCATGCTCAACCCCTGGACTGCAGGCGTCATCGTAAGTGGAGTCTCCAAATTTCATTGAACACAGATTACCGGAACCAATACGGTCAGTTGGTGTGGCCAATCAAAGCAAAACATGGGTTCCTGTTTTCAATTTTTAAATTGAAAGTTGTTGTTACAGAATTAAATGTGCAAGTTAGCTCTTTTAATTGCTCCCTCAGACTTGTGTGTTCTTGGTTACATCATAGACCTTTTTGTTTTTTCACTACCATGTGATTATTTAATTGTAGATTTGTCAACGTTTTAGCCATTAAAGTACCTAACTAGGAGTGTTTAAAAGATGTGAACTTTATGTAGATTACTAATCATCAGATCTGATCATGAAAAGTTCCAAATCCAATCATTTAATTTTCTCCAACTTTCCCATTCACTATTTTTCCTCTTAGTAACTTTGCCACACAGAAGTGCTGTCTGAGTAGAGCCTTGGCAGGTTGTTCAGAGCAAGCTAACACACACACACACACACACACACTCCCCCGGCTCTTTTGTAATTCTAATAGCTGTAAGGGTTTGGAGAAAAAAGAGAAATGCAAAGGAGTGGCAAAAGCTCTCCTGAAGCCTTTTACCTCAAACTGCCTTTGTCCGGATATTTAAGGACAGGGCAGATCTGCCCATTCGTGACCTTGGCCTGCTAAACCCATCCATCAGTCCCCATCCAGCTTGGGGTGCAGTTTGAGTTTGGCTGTTTTGGGGAAGGGAAGGGGGGGTTCTGTCAGTTTAATGGCTGGGAAACATTCCATCCAGGGTTGTGAGGCCCTCTGCCCAACACATGAAGAACAAAAATCAAGAGACTGTAAAGCTGCCTTAATGAAAATGACTTATTGATTCATGATTCATTCATTTATATGAATCACTATCTACCTGGAAAATACCAAAAATTAGGTAGCTTAGTGGAAATGACTCATTGATTCTTGAGTCATTTGTTAATTTAAATCTCGTTTTGGATTGTCATACATGCTAAATTCTAACTCTTTTCCACAACAGGTTTTCATTTTGGCTATGATGACTGTTGAACTCTTCGGCATCATGGGACTCATCGGCATCAAACTGAGCGCTATTCCAGTGGTCATCCTGATCGCCTCAGTTGGCATCGGAGTGGAGTTCACCGTGCACGTTGCCTTGGTAGGTACTAACCATACCAACCCTCATAGGAAACCTGATTAGTACTCTGAGATGATCTAATGTCTTGCATCCTTTGTCTATATAGGGTTTCCTGACCGCCATCGGGGACAGGAACACTCGCTCGGCCATAGCCCTGGAGCACATGTTTGCTCCTGTCATGGATGGTGCTATCTCCACCCTTCTCGGGGTGCTCATGCTGGCTGGCTCCGAGTTCGACTTCATTATGAGGTGAGCCCTCTAGAGTCGCCCTGCGTCCACACCCCACCACACCTAGACTTTAGTGAAGAAAGCCATGTTTTTTTAGGCAGGCTGTAAAGTCAGGCGTTCGAAACTTGCAATCAAGGAGGTAAACAGTTGTCAGGGTGGCGTTCAGGGTGAAATCAGCAGGGAGCCAGGGTGCAGGTGGGAATGCAGTCTTCCACGTTTTGCTTCTCACCTGGCCTTGTCACTCTGACTCCCTTCCCTTACTCATTGCTCCTTCAACCCAAGAACAAATGGGAGGGGGAGAAAACTTCAAGGGTGTATAACAGCTGCTCGTAAACATGTAAATACCTGCCGAGTGGTGAAACACACATTTTCTTTCTTTTTTTGATGAGCATGACAAATGTCCCCTCATCTGGTCAAAGCTGTTCCTAGAAAAGCGCCACACAAGAAGGCCAGTGGGATCGCCTTGGACTGGGTTCAACTGGTCAGATGTCTCTTGACCACCAGTCCCAGATCCTCCAGGCATTGCCTTCAGCCTGTCGGCCCGAATCTGGTCCTCGCTGGTTCCCGACCGCAGCCTGGAGTGCTGCCTCGAACAGACGGAGCAAGCAGAACAGAGATGTACGTCGGAAAAAATACATCTAAATACCCTCAGGGTGGCTTCTTGGCACCGCAGCCATTCAGACATTCTCCTGGAGTTTGAATGAAGTCAGATGGTGAAAGGACTTTTTCCCTCACACTCCAAAGATTGAGACAAAGCTGTATAAAGAGGAGGTGGAGAGGAGGAAGAACAGTGAAGTCTGGTTGTTTGGCAGAAGGGGGTTGCTTTTAGGATGGTGCTAGAGCAGAAAAAGAGAGGGAGGAAGAGGGGGGTTGGAGCACACCATTTGGTGCTCGCAGTGTGCCAGCAGAGGGGCATTCACACTGGGAGGTCCTGTTTAGATAGAAAAAGAGAGATAGAAACCAAACGGAGAGCGCAAAAGCCAGTGGTCCTGGGTACAAGGAACAGCACAAACAGGGTCCTGTAAACATCTCCTGCTGGCGGGGTGCGGAACAAACACCAGAGCGAGCTTGGCGGCCCCTCTCGGAAGGAGCCGCCCCTCTTCCAAACCCCTGACTCGGAATGGAAAAGATTACAGTTTATATAAACAACAGAATTCCTAACACTAGGTCTACTCTGGAGGTCTAACCCAAGTGAGGCCTATGGATGGTTTCTCTCTCGCCCCCCTTCTTCTTACTCTGTGTTTTTTTTACTCCTGAAATAAATCACACTCTGCGTTCAGGATGTCGACTGGGTAAAATAAACAAGCGTTTTTAAGTCTTTTTAATGTATACAATAGAGACTCAAGAGTCCTCCTGACTAACAAAAGGTGGACTCAAGTGCATCCAGAGAACATTTTCATTGGCCTGTATGCTTTCCCCGCATTCATCTCTTTGTTTGACCACCTGTTTATCTGAAGGGTTACAGACATTAGCAAAGATGCTGGAAGGTTCTTGCTTCCTTAATGAGGCAAACTTGAGCTAGGGAGGAAGGGTGAATGAGGCAACCAAAGGATGGTTAAAGCTCTGCTTGGGTACATGTCAGTGGTACAAGGCCAAACTAAAATAGGGGTGGGGTCTCCAAGGTCTGTAAGGTCTGCTGGCCAGGGTTACCTTTACAGTAGTTGAGGAACATGGAAATCAGTGAGTGACTCTTCTTGCGAAAGACTGGCCACTAAAGTGTACGTAAATATACCCTCTTTTGACAGTACCTGGATCTTTGCTAAATATGGAGAAAAAAATGTGGCTTGAGTACTCAATCAACAAACTGCCACATTTAAAGAGACATGTCGATCACCAGTAGTTTCCACTTTAATGCTTGAACTCTCCGAGCAGATGTTACAAAAATTGGCTCACGTTCGAAACTCCAGAAGTTGAAGGCGTTAGGCGAAATGCGCCTGGTGTGTTGGGTGCGTGTGTGACATTAAAGAGAAAACATCAAACACCAAACTCCAAGAATCCACATCCTGCTTCCCCCCCACCAGTTTCTGTTTTTCTTACCTCCAGATATTTGAACTACAGCTAGTGGAGCTGCATTGTCTTGGTGTGCGAGAGTGTTTAAGTGGAGCTCTCTCTAATTTTCTCTTTTGCTTTCTTTCTTGTGGTGAGGGGCGAGCCCTCCTCTGGTGCCATAAGCCGAAGGCCAGAGACGCAGAAAAGCCCTGTGGCTCTGGAGCCCATTACCGCCTCCTCTTTTGCTAGCACGCCACACAGGGCACACAACAAAAAAGTGTGGAACTGGTGCCTTTTAGCCAAGGAAAGAATAAGTGAAGATCTTAATAGCTGAAAAAAGTTTTTAATAATACTTTATGGATCTATCACTCAGTCTGCCACCCTTTTGGGTTACTGGCTCAAATTAAGTATGGTTCTGATTATATTGGTTTTCAGGATTTTCCCCATCCTCCTCCAAACTTGGCAAGCTATCCAAGCCTAGAAATTAAGAAACTGACATTGATAATCAAGAAACGGACTCATAATCAGAAGGTTGCTGGTTCAAGTCCCACATTTTCTGCCAGCTCAGCTCATTATCCATTGACTGTTAGGTCCCAATTTACAATACCTTTACTAAGGACTATATGACTCCCCCAAACATACACACATATTTTACAGTGCAGGAACCTTGACCAGTACCATAGACCACATATTAACACCCCATTAGCCCATCCCCCCCTTAAACCTGTCCAATTATGTCAGTAGTTGGTGCAGTCAATCCATTTTAGACCACAGAGCCACCAGAGTTGATTCCTTTTTGTTACTAAACCCTCACCCATGGGGTTTGCATCACTGAAGTCTTTGTAACATCAATGTTCTCTCTATTTTTGAATCATTTGTCTTGCATATATTTTATTGTCTGACCTCATAAAGAAGAGGCTTTGACAAGTCAGTTGAGATCACTTCTGGAACACACTTTGTTCGGCCAAGTAGAGATCAAGCGATAGCTGGGTGGTTGGCTTATCCAGAATAAACACAGAGGTGGTGTGCCCAGGCCAGGATGAAATAAGATCCCAATCTGATGGGATATTAAGTTGTTGAGGGGAAAATTACATTACCAGCAACAGCAGTAGCTCGGGGGTCTGAGGCAGGTCGAAAAGAAGGAAAGAAAGAGAGAGAGCAGGAGGATGTAGAGTGTTCCTTGACGTCGAGAATCTGCTCACTCTATGTAAACACATATATTCAGGAAGTGGCAGTACAGTCGTGATAGATGAGAGATCCCAGAGGGTGCTAATGCCAAAAATGGATTGTCAAAATTCCTCTCCAGGTCTGTTAGCTTGCCAAGAGAAGAGATGATTTTGTAACGCATGTGTTCATTCTTTTTACCCCCAGGTACTTCTTCGCAGTTCTGGCCATCTTGACCTTGCTCGGGATCCTAAACGGCTTGGTGTTGCTGCCCGTCTTGCTGTCCATCATGGGCCCTCCTGCGGAAATTGCAAAGCAAGCAGGGTCTAGCTCATCACCCGAGCCCATCTCGCAGTCCATGAACAGTCACGAGTACTACTCCGGGCACATCCCAAGAGGACCACGGCAGGCGTTCACTGAAACATCAGATTCTGAGTACTACTCAGAAACGACCACAACGTCCGGATTCGGTGACGAGGACTACAAGCAGTGTGACTACTCTACCCCTCAGATCCAGCCTAAAACGTCACACATCCTGCTTGAAGCCAGCAAGAATCCATCCTTTCCTAAGCTCACGGTAAGCCTTGCATAAAATCCTTGCTGATAAGACAAAACTAGCTCCACCTTCTCATTCGTCTCGCTTGTAATCTGCTGCAACTAACTCGGCGTCTTGTGCTCTCTAGGTGGTCAAACCTTTCAGCGAAAGCCAGAAAGACCTCAGTGACACAGTAGCTGCTCAGAACGCTGTGAACTCCATCAGCTCCCAGATCACACGGTGGGATGGCAAGCGGGATCATCTAGAATCCAGAAGGAACCCTTTACCCGACGACAGCATGTACTGTCCCGGGCGGACTACTCACTGTGGCCCCAGGCTTCAGCAAGTCAGGGGGTCACAGCAAAACAGGACTAAGGCTCTACCGCCCAATGGCGGTACCCCACAGCAGCCCGGGAACACCGTCACAATGGTGACGGCCACCGCCTCGGTGACTGTCTCGGTACACCCCAATCTGCCGGGGTCTTACCAGGATATGGCACATGAGGCGTTTGAGCAGAGTGATTCGGACTCTCAGAGGGACTCAAAAAGGACTTCTCAGATTTATGGGAGAGCTACTCAGAGACACTCTGTGCACATTCAGGATCTGGAAGATTCTTAGATATTGGCCAGCATCATGCTTAACAGGGTCAAGGTGAGACATCCGACCTTGAAGTTTTTACGTATGATCAAAGACGTACAAAAGTATTCGGACACCTTGTCAATTCTACAAAGCATGCATGGTTGGTAGCATTCAAAGAAAAAATTGGCCCCTAGTCTGCTAGAGTGGATTAAAAATGCATTAGAAATGGGGACTGTGTCTTCAACACTGCATAATAACCCTGGGTAGTAGCCTAAATAACTTGGAAATCAGTGTTTGACTCTACACACCAGAGACTGGCCTCATGTGAATCCCCCAAAATTGATTTGTCAGATAGAGCATGTTTCAAACAAATCTACCCTCCTCTAGCGAAGGGTCCCCAACAAAAGATTTATTTGCTCCAGCAAGGTGCTTAATGTGTCCAAATACTTTTGGCCATATTTACTTTATATATTCTGTACAAGATAGACCCCACACAGGTTCTAACTGTGCTTTCTGTTGTTTTTTCCAGGTTGCACATGGATCCAAGCAGCCAAAGACTGCTAGACCGCAATTCCCCTACACCCCCCTCCCCCCATCCATTTTAATGACCCCCGTCTGGAATCTCCGGCCGGTCTCGGGATGTCCCAACTCTCTATTTCCTTGAATTGTAAACTGTACATAGACCTCAGAGAACAGAGGATTTATTTTAAAGCAGAATTCTATCAAATTTATACATATATAAATAAGTCTATCTATATATATATATATTATATTTTAATACTAAAAAGAGGGGAAGATTATTTAAAATAGTACTGTACAACTGCGTGTTCTCTTGTGTAAATACTCTGGTGAGAATCCATAGGTTTTATTTCCCCCTTTGTACAGATTAAGAAAGCGTTATATGTAAATTCAGAGAAGTGAATTAAGGGTATTGTTTTATTAGCGAAAGGTCAGTGTTCTTTTTTTTGCTGCTACATGTCAGATATAAGACGATTTGCCTTGAAAATGTGCAGTACCCCCATTCTCCCTAGCTTAAGCTATAAAGTACAAGTTCTCACGTGCAGCCTGCTACAGTATTTATTTTGGGGGAAACCAATCCGGGTATGATTTCAGTTCGGAACTTTTGGCGCAGCCTAGCCGCTAAGCTAATGCTAAGCTAACACTGTGTGCCTAGATTGCACTGTAACATTTTTGAGTGACCACTGTGCCTTTTTTAACAATACAATTTGCAAACTGTTCTTCCTGTCTGAGGATTTCTGTGCAGTCAATTTTGGGACCATAATTATGGCCCCAACCCAAACCCCAACTGTTCTTTCAATGCAGTATTACTGAATCAAATACGCTTCACATTTCTGTCATATTGTCCTCTAGTCTTGACACTTGAATACTTGAATGGACAGAATATATATGTACATTGTGCCTGTTTTTCCTATATGGGTGGGGTATTAAGCCGGCTTGGGACTAATGAAACTCTACTGGCTGATTGATGAAACTAATGCGTGATCAGGGTGTGACAAAATCTCTACGGCTGCTGTTCACGTGTCAGAGGGGAAGTGGGTTAGCTTCATTCTCCTCAATCAGCACAGAGGTTGGCATCAGTCAAGAAGAAGCATGATGCAGTCGGGAAATTGGACATGCTAAAATTGGGAGAAAAAGGAACAAATTGCCAAAACATTTTTTTTTTACCCAAATGTCACTCATTTTTCCTTTTATTTATTTCTTTTCATGCAGTTATTCTGTATTCTTCTCTATTAAGGCCATTCTAGGAAAGCCAGCCAGTATTTCTTTTTTCACATGTATAGTTTACGTTTTCTTTTTATGCCGGTCACAACACTGCCAGGCTGAACCCAGGGAAACTAGATTTAAGTGGCAGCTTTGTGAACAATACATAGCTACTGAATCTAAACACAATCTGAGACAACACAACAACATCTAGCAAGCAATCGACAGGCTAGGGGGTCAGATAGGGTGTATGTCTGCTCCTGTAGATCTATTTGAAATGTATGTCATGCCATATGAATTATTTATATCAAAGTTTTATTTTTGTAGTTTGTACAGATGTTAGTCGCTAGACTGAAGTTATATTTTTAAAGAGTAAATATATTATAAATGCAAATATATATAATTCTATCTATTTGTTCAGTTTTATTTGGGATTGCATTGGGGGGAGTACTGTATTCGCTGATAGACAAAAGACGCCCATTTGGAAAATGAAGGAGAGGTGTGTGGTTGACACTGCCCACCTTGTATAGTCCTTGCCTGTCCTTCATGTAAAGAGTTGAAGAATTTATATGCTGTCTAAAACACTGACTTTAAAAACTGTGCAAGAAAAACACACATCCCATCCCTGTCCTTCACCCCTAATAAAATTCAACTAACAAAATAAATGGTAAAACAACTTGAATTATGTTCTGTCTTATGTTCTCTCTCTCTCTCTGTGTGTGTGTCTTTGATGTATTTTAACATGTTTAAGGGAGGCACTACTTCTGGGTTCTTGGTACCTGGGCTTGATTACATCTTGCCTTTATTATTTAGATGTGATGAGTAGGGTCAACCAGGTAGCACCTCGGTCAAGAGAAGCCAAGCTCAAGTCTCAGCTCTGCTGCCAGGAAGTTTGGCCCCCTAGCTTGTACAATTGCCATTGCCTGCACAGACAAAATGGGCTACTAATCTGCTGAACAAAATAAAAGGGTTAAGGCCCTGGGGAATAATCCAAAGCACCTGTATTGTGGAGGTGAAACCTGGAGATCAAAATGGGACTCCATTTGCAAGACTGACCTCAGCTCTGGTACCAACTGGAGAAGACAAAATTGGCGTCTAATCTGCTGTGTGGAAAAAGACTGGGAAAAATAAGGGGGCGTGGACACTGGTTACTAACAAAAAGAGTCTGTATAGTAGTGAACTCTTAAGCTGTTCTACCGTTTAACCATTTTACCGTTTAGGCGTTTAACTGGGCAGACAATGTATCCTCTAGTCTGCTGGGTGGGAAAATAGCAGACTAAATAAGGGGTAGCACAAGCCCCCTGTATAGTTGTGGAGGAATGCAGAGATCAAAGCATGACTCTACATGTGCAAGACTGGCCTTATATTTCAGCCCTGACCCTCTGCTTGCTTGTTAGTTCCCCTATAAGTTGTCTGTTTTTTGTCTTTCCTTTTAACAAGGCAGAAGAATGGACTGATTACTCGTTACGTAAGCGTGTGAGTGTGTGTTGCACCGCCTAGGATTGACTCTCTGCCCTTGGGTCAAGATTAGTAAATATGACAGACTCCCCACAGTGTTTGACCGAGTGAGTTTGACATGATTGGACGCGTTCACATGGAACCAGCCACTCAGGTGTAGCAGGAGAGGGCAGTGCATCAAACGCTGGTTTCACGTTTCTTGTTATAGTGTTACGAGTCCAGAGGCAGTGGTCCCTGCGCCGAGGCCACCTATGCAGATTAAAGCCCTGCACTGTAAATTCCTTCACCTCCCACAACACTGCCTCGCCTGTCTGAATCTGATACATCTTTGGCTTTTGAAGTTACTGACGTTCAGCCGTTGTGAGAGTCGGAGGGGTGGGTGAGGGGGTCTGTATCACGAACAGAGAGGAAAGGAGTAGCGACCGCATGTGACCTACAGGTGAAGTTAGGATTTGGTACAAGACACATGACACAGCTTGTTCTTAGAGGTACATCAAAGGATTTTATCTGTAACATGTAGACATTACTATAAAAGTGTTGACACACACATTTTAATGATATAATGCCCTTCATAGTTCCAGCATAGCCTGTGTTCCTATTTATAAAGACATGAAGAAAAGCTTTCTTGACCTTGACCTCAGTCAACAAAACAGCTTTGGAATGAACCGGAACATCGATTGAAGCCCAGCTATAGAAATGCTCTGTTGACTGAATGAGCACAAACTTACATCAAAGCATTTTCAAAACACTTCAGTACAGTGGCATTTCCTATAGCAGAAAAAATAACATCATTTTAATAATATTTGTTTTTATGTGATGACATGGTGGCTAACACTGTCGACTGTCACAACAAGAAGGTCCTGGTTTTGAACCCCAGACAGGATGGTCCGAATCCTTCTTTTGTGGGGTATGTACTCCCTGCGTCTTTGTGGGTTCCAGTTTATGCATTCTTTGTGTCTCAATATACTTTTTATACTATGTTGTTCTCATTTCATGACCAATACATTCAATTACTGAAAAATTAAATATGTTTTGATTTAGCTAAATATCTGTAATGAAGATCTATAGAATAATGAAGTCTGGATTGGGTTAAAGGAACAAGATGATGGAACTGCCTGCAAGTCTGATCTAAATTTTGTGTCAACTAAGTCTTGAGTTAAAGAGTCAAGGCTGCTAATCAGCCATCTCACAATCAATATTTATATAACTTGCTTCTAACAAATGTGTCTGCAGTCTCTCATCTCTCCTCCTCTAGAGCAGGAACAATATATATTCTCAGGCAGGCCCCTTGCTGCGTAAACACGTTTAAATAAACAGGAACCCACGGAATGCCTCTTTAATTGATTCATTCTGGGCCTGTGTCGATGCAAAAAAGGCCCAAATGTGCACTTGTAATGCAAACCCAGTGTTTAGAAGTGGTTTGTTTGGCTAAGACAATAATTACTCCAACGCCAGTCACGTTGGGGTTCCGCGTCGGAACGTCCGTGGGTCACTGCCTACAAATTGCACAGAACACATAGCACTTTTCGGTTCCAAATTAAGACGGGTAATAATCATAAGGTGGGGTGCACTGTATGGCACTCAGTTTGTGTGTGTGTGTGTGTGTTATAATTAAACATGCAAGAAGTAATAAAATGTAATGAAGGGAGTGAGAAGGCTGGTAGAGCTGTTTCATGTGGCCGGGAGCAACATGTCGAGGAGCGTTGAGAGCTGGGCCACATGTGTCCTCGGGTGCTCTAGGTTTGAAGTTTTGCCCATATAAGGGTGCTGGAAGCCTTTTGGAACTGCATTTACCACACCGAAGCAAGAATGAGACATCAGTGAAAAGAGGACAAACAAACTGGAAAAATATGTTTGAACCAATTTTAATACTTGGAGCTGTATAAACAGGTGAGAGAACAGTGAGAAACAACAATAATATGGTCTGACTATTGCTATAAATTAGCAATTCTGGTTTAACACTAACTGTTTCAAATAATAATAAAAAAGATTCTCTGTTGCTTAAATGGACTTTAGTTAACAGATAGAACTTTGCTTTAGTTCTCCACAGCCCCCGAATAACATGCAATTCACATGTGCTATTGTTGCTAATTAACCACTGGTTAATTAAGTATTTACATACTTTACCATTTAATTTAGCAGTTATGTGAATTCACTTATTTAAGAAACGTCTATAAAAAGTTGTTTTTTGTAAACCTTTTTTTATTCGCGACAGAAACACATTTCAGAAAAGTTGGTACGGGTTCCATATTAGGAAGATTGAATGTAACAGGCTAAAGCAATCAGCTAAAAGCTCAATCATGCTAAGCTATAAGTAGCTACGTTTTAGAAAAAAATAATAATAAGCATGCAAAACCCCATAAA
>JAYDZF010000032.1:2717070-2728871 GCA_034509105.1 Microcambeva barbata | reverse complement strand
AAATCAGACATTCATCTGTACTTGTGTCCACCACTGTCTGTGCAGTCAGTATGACAACAAAACTGTCCTTTGCAATTGTTGCTGTGTACTTGGATAATCTGACTTTAGGGTCTCTTCCATCTTGTAAATATTCGGAACCAAAGACTAAGTGCACCGTTACAGGTAGCAGATTTTAGAAAAAAAATGTAGAAACCTTGTTTACAGTCTAGATGCTGTTCCAGAAAAGATTGTGCGCCTCTGTTAAATTTGACAGAGACTGTAAAATTACTCTAGAACTTGTACACAAAGGACAAAAGATGTTAGGAAACCATTGAGGTGCTAGTCTTCAATGGTTGCAAACAGTGCATCAAGTCTGTATGTGTAAGTTCAAACATCTGCCTGACAACTGTCCTGCTTAGGAACTTTCACCCTGCTGGGGTAGTCACAATAAAAAGGTGTGTGTGACCTCCTTGATGGCCACACACATGAATATTTGTTTGAGTTGAAAGAAATTAAAGAAATTAATTTTATTCTTTTTTATTTTTAAGACTCCTACTCTCATTATTAGAGACTTTTAACACTAGTGTCATGATGTAAGAATATTTAGAGAAAAATATGTATTTGTGTGGGGGTTTCTGGAAAGTACTAAAGCCATCTGTTCAAACACCCCAGTTAAGCAAGGTCAACAGTCAGGAGAGGCTTGACCTCCTACCTGTCCTCCTGACCCCACACAACCCTCTAGGTCATGTTTCAAACACTGTTTTCTCCAGCTTTCTATCCACAGGGAACAGAAAAGGCTTCAGTTTAGACTTAGCTCAGCCTCACTGGGTTATAAAGTGCATCCAGCTGGCTTGGTTTTCTGTAGCACAAGACACAGCTGAGTTCGTCAAAGTAACAATTTGTGAATGCTTTTGGACCCAAAAATGCAGTCTGGATTTACATACCACAACATCTGACCTGATTAAAGGTTCAACGGGTGCAGGGCATGAATACATAAGACAGGGTGCCAGTCCTCCTTGAGGATTCTGTTTAGGTGATTGTATTGCTGTGTGGCTAGCTAAACTACCACTTAGATCAGGGGGGCAGTGAAATATCGAAGCAATTCGTTCATGAGCTTTTATTGTAACTGTAGTGTTATGAAACAGCCTGATTAAAAACAACAAATCCGGTTACTGTTCTACCTGAGTTCAAAATGTTAATTTGGTGATTGATAACAAATCAATACCCAAAGCCTTGGCTTCTCATCCTAACAATAACGAACACATTTTAAGTTTTGACAGCTCAGGTTCCCACTTAACCACTGGGCACAATATAGTAGCATGCTTTGAATAGAACACCAACCCACCACAAGTCCAGGCCATCCAACATTTCTCTTTATACATAGCTCCTTAGGTTTGTGTTGATGCCTTGTAATTGTCACTTGGGAATCCAACCCTGGATCTTAGAGAAAAATGTTCTTCAGCCAGTCCATAGCACTTTACTAATTTACTGTATAGAATTGAGTCTCAAGGTTTAGATACTTTATACAATAGTTTATGGGTCTATATTTCAGCACTGACAATAAAACAGACAAAGAAAATCGACATCCAAGTTTAACAAAGGATAAGAGCGTTTTGAGAGCGCTTATAATCTGGATTTAGCGCCATCTGATTTCCACATTTTTGGACACTAAGCTTCAAGAAAAGGATGATGATCCTGTGATTATGGACTATATTATGCATCATTAAAATAGTATGATGCTTGAAACAATGCATTATGGCAGAAAGTGTCTAAAAAGTTATGTTTTTTAGAGTTTTGGAGATTGTACCTCGTACAACCACGTCAGCACTGATAGACTTGGACAGCAAGGTCTGGCTGCAGCGTCGCACAGCGTGAGCTTAACTACATCATTTAATTAATCGCTCAGTGAGCATAGCTGCTTAGTGATGCGGGAAGGAAGCCCGCGGAGCTCGGAGTCAGCGCAAGCTGTTCACCTGCACTACACACACACACACACTTAAGCACAACACTTCACTTTATCATGATTAATCTCAATCATTGGCAGAATTGTCTGTTTTGAAAAGTGTCTGGGGACAGAACGAAACTATACAACCTTCACTCTGCTTTCACCCCACCACTGTCCTAGAGGAAACTGTCAGTCATGCAAGCTCTATACAGTAAGGACCCGGTATATTCCATCTAGGAACTGAACCCAGAACCTTCTTCTTGTGAGGAGACAATGAACAAGGGAGTTCAGATCTGAGTACCATTTTAAACATGTGTGTCAGGTTCTCCACAGATTACAGCCGGAACGTCCCTGAAACAACTGTACATTTGTGTAAAGGCTGTAAAGAGTCTAAATATTTTTAGTGGGTACGAGGCATAGAGCTTTTATTTTTTATTGTGGGAGTAAATAAATACAACACTGTGAAAGAATTATTCTAGTGTGTTGTAATCCCAGTGACATACACCGCCAACAAAGAGGCACAACAAAGCTTCACTCAGGTCATGAGTGCACTGGGATCATGGCAGGAATATGTTGTCAGAGCCAATCAACACCCTACCTCCAATTTCATTGCCTGTGTAGACATCTGGCCAGCCTATATCACCGCTGAGATAAATACTAGTTAGGATGTTTGAAATAAAATAGACACATTGCTCACAAACACATGAAGGAAGAAAGAAACGGAGTGTAAGAGAGAACAGATGAGTATAAACGGTGAGTGAAAGAGCATGAGTGCATCATCTGCTGGAAGCTCTATGCCTTGGAGGATTGTGACAGTGGAGAAATCTGAAAGGCTGCAGCCTCCGAGCAGAACATATGTTACTTTGGGACATGCATGTAAACACACTGGGTGCAATACATGTGCAGTCCATGGGAGCATTTTCTGAGTATTTGTAATGGTGGTGGTATTTCGTGTTTTAAGTATTTGCTGTATTTGAAATGAGTGATCACTGTATTTACAGTATTCTTTAAATTTAGTGAGTTTAGTGAGTTTTTGTTAGTCAGCAATAGATTGACAACAGTTCAGACTCACCACCATCATGTTTCCGGTATTTGTAACCATGTTTGCATTATTTTACAGTATTTTGAGTATTTAGTATCTATACACTATTTAGTATGTTTAGAGTATCGTAGATTTGGATGGCACAATGGGCTCACAGCAGGACGGTCCAGGGTTTGATCCCAAGATGGTGTGCTCCAGGTCCTTTCTGTCTAGACTTTGCATACTCTCCCTTTGTATATTGCATGTATATAAAGTGCCATACATTGAGATCTGTTCAGGTTTGCATTCCTGCCTTGAGATGAGTGTATTATGTGACATCCCTGCCAACACCCTGAAAAGGATGAAGTGGTGCCACTTTAGACATTGTTTTTCACAATTTTTTTTCCTGTTTATCGTGCTGCAAAAACTACATCAGTGGGACACATGGTAACATCACAATAGTGAATTAATTAATTCAACAAGCATACCATCCTCAGTAGGAGATACAATAACAGAACCTTGTAGTTCCTCTACTTATTAGTTCAATTATTATTGAAGCATGCAGATGACATAAGAAGCTTTCCTGCAGTTGGTGATTGATGGACCAGCTATAAATTTTGAACTTTACCCATTTAAATACAAAATCTTCAGCAGGTAAATAAGGTTCTGCATTAACACTCGTGGAAAAAAGGATAATTAGCTTTACTGGTTTTACTGGTCCATACAATAAGGTGAACTTTATCCTGGTGTGTATTTGCTGCAAACATTTTTCAATGAATCATTCTGGGTGTAAATGATATTGTTCGAACTTTCATCCTGGCATTGATTTTAGATAACATAACTTCTTTGTAGATTCGCTGTAGACCCAAACATTATAGTTGCATAGTTTGCACCAGGCCTTTGCGAGCACCTTAGCGGAAGAAGGGATGACCACCACATGTACACATAACAGGTTATCAGGTTACAATTTTCATTCCTGACAAATGGTCATTTGGTGATTGTTTAGGTGGTGAGTGTCTGTGTGTCTAAAAAGGGAAGCCAAGAGAAAAAATATAAAGGAAGAAGAAGTAAAGACATAAATATATGCCAGCCACCTTTCAAAAAGCCCAGACACCTTCCTCCTTCCCACTGTCATTTTTATAGACAGTTCGACTGCCCACTTCCTAACAGTTTTTATCGCATGGCTTTTCTGCCAGTGTGGCCCGAACTTCCCACTGCAATTAGTTATAAAAACTTTCCAGTCGGCCCACACGTGGTTTGTTTTTTAAGGAGCTGCGTCCCCCTTCTCACGTGGTGCCTGAACTATTGAGTCGTCACTGGCCCCCTGAATGATGGCTGAAAAATAAGGTGGTGCAGACAATGCTTGGCCTTGATTAATTCAATTCTTTCGGGGCCCTGCCCCGTCGTCCGGGCAGCTTCAGACAATTGCCGCTTTGATGCTTGGGTTAACATACTATTGTGCTCTTATTCCGAGATTGTACACTTCGGGAAAAGAAAAAAATAAATAACCCCCCCGAAACTTCCTAGTTAATGTTCTTTCCATTTCGGTTGATGCTTCCGCCTTGTCTTTTTGTCTGAGAACAAACTTCCTAGTGTAGTGTTACAGTGGCTCCAAATGTACCAAATGAAGTAATCAACAAAAACAAACAACATACTGGACTTACCTGATCTGTCCGATATGCTATGGTGTTGCTGGACTCTGACATGGTTCGGCAGCACCTGCAGTTCCTCTCGGATCCACACTTGAGCGCTTCATTCACACCTTTTCGTTCAGTTTTGCAGAGAGCGTGTACACAAGAAAGTAGGCGGAGACCTTCCTATTGGCCAGGCTTGATTAATGCCTAAATTATTTTCACCTCATTTCGTCTAAGGGAGTTCTGCTTCCTCTCCGCCTTTCTCAATCATTCGGAATGGACTCACTCTCTCTCTCTCCCGCCTCCCCTCTCGCCTCGCACGGTCTTGATTCTCTCCCTCATCCATTCCATTGCCTTACCTCCCTTCCTCCTTTTCAGTCTCTTTTCTGCTCTATTTTAAGTTGGAGAAAGTACCCCCCGCCTTCCTGTACACGGTGGGGGGGAGTTGAGCAGATCCATAGACTTGCCTCTACTTCTACCATGAATGGAGTCGTTGTCATTCCGGCCACTTGGGCTGCATACTGAATAATGTGGAGCTGCTAGCTTAGCTGCCTAGAGCTCGCAAGATGAAAGACGAGCAAGGGGGCTGTGTGCTTCCACGCTACGTGCTACCACCCTGTCTCACCGTTCTTTCCACTTGTTTTCCAAGCAGCTGCAACCAGACCACCAACGTTTCCCATTCACAGACACTTGACTCTCAAATCCTTGTCCAGCAATGTTGCCAAGTCTTTGGTAAGATCCTGCAAGAGGCCAGAGGAGGGACGGACACCGTCCTTCCTCCATGTCGCTCCACACTCCCCGTTATTCTTTAGGATTGGCCTGTCCTATTCTTTTTTGGGTCGTTTGCAGGAAGGTGTTGCTTGCCGGAAGGAGGATGGGAACGTCACAATGTATGGGAAAAGATACTGAAGAGAAACTGAGATTTTGGCACAAAAGAAAGCCCTCAATAGATGCTCTTGGCCATGGCCTCGACCGAGTCTCCTGTCGGTGGTGTCAAAAGTTGACAGGCGTTTGGCCAGAAGCCTAATGAGTGTTTAATAAGGTGAACAAAAGGGGATACGCATTCAGTAAACAAGCCTCGAGTTAATATGATTAGGGCAGCTTCAACATGTGTACAAGGGTTCTTGAAAAAGTTTCCCTACTAACAAATGACATCACTTTTCTAGTTACCTAACTTTGCAATGTATTCTTCCCAGTGTTCTACCTTTTTAATGTCATTAGCAAGAACTATTTTTGATGAGTGTGTATCCGCATCTGGAATTGCATACCGCCGCACTTCCAAAGCAGTATGCGAGAATGGGTAATGTCTCCAAATACATAGTGTTCATTGAACAATACATGATAAAGTATGCAGATGACCTACTACCTATTTTAAGTATGCAAATACATTACACATCAGCAGATTTATTTATAAATCTAAAGCTGTATAGCTTGAAAAAAAGATAGCGGAAAGTGAAGAGAAAGGTTGCATGCATACTGAACACTTGTGTACTGAAATGGCTTACTACTTTACCAGCCACTGCTTCAAAGTTAGGATGTACTGTATTATGACCACCATGTGCCTTGCGCCCGTTGAAAAACTAGGATAGGCTTCAGCACCCCTCCCGACCCTAAGGGGTTAAAGACCCTGAACTGAACTGAACTAGAGCGTCCCTAAGCTTTGAACACACACTGTACTGTAGACTTGAGAATGCACACCACTACAATGAATATGAGCATTCCATTTGATAATTTCATGCACACATGTAAAAACACAGTCATGCTGCTTTGGCCATCAAGTATTGCCACGGGTCTGGCAGGGGGAAATTTAACACTGCCGGTCATTAGAGAGCATCCAAGGACTGCAGCCAGCTCCTATTAGTCAAAAAGCACACACAATGGGTGCTTTTCTAATGAGGATATGAACACTTGACTATTTTGACAGCTCTTTATAAATATCAAAGCTCTAAAAACAAGGAAGGTGAAACAGAAAAGGGAACACACAAAGAGAAATCCCCGAACAAGTTTGTTCTGGGGGCAATTGGCGCTGGTGAGCGGATTGGTTTAGCGCTCATTAGAGGAGCAAAATGCCAAACTTTGTTACGACCTTGTCTGCATCATTGTCTTTATTTAGATTAGAGACATTGAACTGTAGCTATAGCTCTTGTGCCTGCCACTGCCCCTACCTTTCCCCTCTGCAAAAAGACAGGATCCGGATTGCCATTGGTACACACATTTTCATTTTAAACGTGTGTGTGTTGGGGGGGGGGGGTAGAATGGACAATTATGACCACTGCTGACAATTATGACCACTGCTGAATGATCGATAGTGCTTGTATGAGACAAAGGATGATGGGGTAATGTGACTCATGCAGATCAAACGACATCGTCAGTTATGGTGCACGTTTGAGAGGGAGTGTTGGATAGCGGTAAATATTAGACAAATAATCAGAAGCATGCTACTTCAAGCCCCACCCCTGTCTGTTTTTTTTTTAAAGTTGACAAAGAGTGCAACATTTAAAGATGCATGACAGAAGAGGAAACATAAGGCTGAATTGAGAATGCATCTGTGCTGGATCTGAAAACCAGAGGAAGGGACGAGCGGTCGGTAAATTTGCCAGGGAGGAAGTGTTTCAAGCATCTCTGCTTAACCAGGTATTTCCTATTCCAGACACGTCGATGCTATTGACAAGCCGAACAAGAGAGCCTCAGTGAGAGCTAACATACTACTGCTGACTAAAAATGTCGCTTTTCGTGCTCAGTGCCGGGCTTTGATACTCCGCCTTTTGCTTCTCTGGGCCTGTTTGCAATCTTGAGGGGCATATTTGAGGAACAAACAAAAACTTGGCATGATGCTGTTAGTAGAAAGCATTTCTGCAGTTTTATACCTTTAAAGCAATCGATAAGTATGAGTACTGGCAGGGTTATGTAGTGCAGGACAAAAGTTATCCGTTAGCATTTCGCATATCTCGACTTGTTTTTGGAAGCCGGGGTCAGAAAGCAGGGTCGATTATTGTATGGTGCCTCTGGAGCAGAGAGGGTCAAGGACCTTGCTCAAGTTGCCTAACAGTGGCTTCTTGGCAGAGCTTAGTTTTGAACTCTCAGGCTTTCAGTTTAAACCACTACCTACTATGCTACCACATCTACAGCCACAATTTAGAATGGGCTTCATTTCATTTCATAAACTTCTATGTGACATGTAGCTTAAGAGCATAAATTTTGCCCAACACACCCCTTCTCTGACATGACACAGGCCATCGACCTTTTTCTTTGTATTCCCTTTTACTTCAGTGGATCAACATATTCCTCCGCTCTCTCTCAACAGACTTCAGTGAGAGGTGTGCACACCATCCTGGGTCACATCTGATATGGCCAGATCTTGAGATGAGTGGACCTGCTAATACCTAGGCTGTTTGGCTATCCTCGTTTTGCTTTACAGGCCTTAATGAATGAGACGAGCTATCAAGTGATTTTTAAAATCATTGCAATTACCCAAGGGTTACCAGATTTCTGGCAGTGTGTTAACAGATTAATTCAGTAGAAACATTTCTCCTAATGTTACTACAAGTGCAATTGCAGGTGCTGGGACCAATTGTGATGCAGCCACAATTCAGTTCGAGATTAAAACTGCCACAATTATCCAAACGATGGTCATTCAACATTCTTGTTAAAACAAATAGGTGAAAGTTCATAGTTTTGTTAGTAACCTTGATGCAGAGTGGTTATGGTTTGTTTCGGCTTTTTATTTCGATCCTTGTGTGTGGGTGACGGGGGGTTTGGGTTAGGGGGTCATTTGAATTGCCTGGCTTCACTTCATTTAAATGCAGTTGGCAGGCCCCTACATAAAACATTTTCGTGCTGCCTAAGCAGCGATACAAACCGGATGCATTCCAAGAGGCGCCCTGGTGTACACAATAGTACACCTTACTCTTTTTTCTATTAATTGTACACACAATGTGACAATTGTTACACACAATATAGCCCATAAAATGTGGTTTATAACAGCCAACAAAAATATATGTATATAAGGCAACATAAGATATGGTTCTTGCTTTATTTTTTTTTAAACATATCTACTGTTGAGCCACTTTACTATGACCACCTCTGTGAGCTGACACTTAGTGGGTATATAAGGTTTTTTAATGTGCTTAGTAATCCAAGTCCTTAGGAACCATTTTTTTGGTTCATGAAGGGGTTTGTAAGCTGCATGCTGGCAGGTTTTGCCACCTCCTTTTATTGGTTTAAGTGGCCTGAAGCTAATTTGCTACAAAATCTGCCGTGCTGCCTACTGCCTACCTAGACAGCTACCTAAGTTTTCAGACAGACTCTAAGTGTGTGTTGTGGTGTTAAATCACAACTAATCATATGTTGTAAGCTGCCAATTACAGTGTGTTTTGACTGCCATCTAAGCAATTCAGGTTTAAGTACCTTCCTCAACAGTGGAACCTGACCATGGAGAGGCTTGAAACCGCAACTTTCTGTTGAATAGTCCAGTACCTCAACCCTTAGGCTACAACTGCTGTTTCATTCATTAAACTTAATTTATTAAAATGTATTTATTTTTCTTTAAAAATCTTTGCTCAAATTGATACTACCAGTTCAGTCTTTTGATCTTGTCAAAATCCTAACCCGAGCACACAGACAGCAAACCCTGACCCTCTGCCTAGTCGAACGGTCAGAGCTTCTGGTTGAAAAACAACTTCCTGTGCAGCTCTTGGAGTGTGTGCTTGAAGGACAGCATAAGTGTGGGACCTCTGGCAGACTGGACAGCACACGGGGACACAGGAGAACAATTTACAACGCTTGGAATAATCCAACGTTTCCAGGATAGCCTTACCACCACCACCCCCCCCATCCTGAATGGCCCCAGCTGCTAATTCTTTATAAAAAGAGTGTGTGTTGCCACTGGGGAGTGTGGGGCTTGGTGAAAAAGCTTGGGCACAAATTCAATGCACCGTGTACATTTTGATTACCATATGGGACCATTGGGACGAAAGAAAAATGATAAAAAGAAGATGACTGTAGGGGGAAAATGTTTTGAACTAAATCTTAGTAAAGATCAACGAGCCTCTGTTTGATGTTATAGTTTTGCGATTGTCGATTTTTGGGATCGTTTGACGCGAAAGCCATCAAAGTGATAGATACTTCGAAAGGGGGGGTTGCTGTGGGGGAATACCCTGAGAACTGTGAACCCCTCCACATCTCATGCCTGTATCTTCTTTTCAGCATGACAACAGGGGGAGCAGGTTAGATTCAAGCGCAACAAATTACCTAAATATGGGGTGAAAAGCCGTTAAAGCCTTCCCATTCAACTAAAAGTGATGCTAATCAAAAGAAATTACGATTTATGATCGCAGAACCACGATGCCAACCAGAACCCCATCTTTTTTGTTGTTACTGGCCTGGCATGTCTGTTTAGCTTTGACCCAGATCTAAGCACCTTCACATAAAAGCAAAAGGAAGCAAACTAGAAAACCTAAATTTTCAGCTTGAGTGGTTCCTTCAAACAGAATCCAAAGTCTGACTCTCAATGGGGTTTTTGGCTCAGAGGAGCTTTATTTATTTATTTATTTATTTAGAGCGAGCACAGCGGTGGACATGTTTAGCATTCGGTGGCCCTTGTCCTCACATTGTGCCTTCTCTGCGGTGGCTGGCTGACCGGGTTGGGTGCACTGTACTGCAAAGGCCTGAAACCAAAACAGAAATCGCGTTTGACCTCAAAACATCTGTTCCCGTGGCCCTGAAGCACCACGACGCACGGCCTGCATAAAAAAAAATTCTGCTCAATATGTTCCTTATGTAATTCCAAAAGTTCTACTAGCAGATATGTTGCTTTTAAAAGTTTGGTTCTGTGGTAGACATGTAGATCATTATAGAATTTTCTTATTATTATGGTGTCTTATTATTATTCAACCAGCTATTATCCAGACTAACCAGCAGGTATACGGGCTAAGAATGACTCAGTAAGGTCCTGGTAGGTTGTCACATGAATCTGGAGCCATGCTGACTGCAGTTTTTCTCACTGCTTTGGTAAAGTCTTGCAATGTGAGTGACAAGAAAGGACGATAAGCACTTTACAGATCAAAGCCATGCGCTCTGCTGATCTGATTTTTCATTGTCTACAGATCAAGAGCTTCTCAAAGCTGAACAGCTTCTAGCCTTATATAGGGAGAGGAAAAAGTCTATTCGAGGAATTGGCACCAAATTGCCTGCCATTGTGTTGTCAGAGTATAAACAACAATCATTGCTGTTGTGAGGAGACACTTCTATCCATCAGATGCTGCAAAGTAAGCAAAACTGTCTGATTTTTACAAGGCAAAACACACCTTCAGGATTTGTTTTTTGATCACAAGCTCATTCAGCGGCGGAACGACTTTGGCATTTTTGTCCACAGCAGTGAAAGAGGAATATGTCTAAGAAAGAGAAGTGGTGTGTGCCAAGCCCTTCTGTGTCAAAATGAGTCAAGTTATTAAATGGAATGTGGAATATTGCTTCTTTAACAGATAAGGGTCAAGTGTTGGCATGGGACCCTTAGGAAACACTTACATGAAAATTGTTTGCACTTCAATCATCCACGCAAAATACCGCTTTGCTAAGTGCTCAGCCTGACCAGAACATTTAAAGTGCTATTATGAGAATCTGCATTTGTGTGGAATAACCCTCAAAGCTTTCACGTTTATGTCCTCAGCTTATAATAGTGCAATCTGTTGTTTTAATACAATAAGTCACGTTGAACTTCTTTCATGTGATTGCCTGACTCACTCTTACCGCGTCGTATCAAGCAGTTTGTCTCAAAGTTCAAGTACGTAACATGACAACAGTGCAGTGGTATGCACCACTTAGGGAAGCCAGGCTGCACAGACACACTTTATATTGAACGACAACCTAGTTGTGGCTAAACTGATTGTGGAAAATAAATATGACAGAGCATCTGATGGAGTCAATGATGTCATGTGAGTTGTTAGGATAAGAGCCAATGTGTCGCATTTGATAGTTGTCCCACCCTGCCATTGTGTGAATAGGGGCTCCAGCTTTGCATGTTGTGTTTTTGTTGTTGTCAGTAGAATCAATGCAGGACACACGCCGGACTAAAAACAGACTGGCCAACAATAATACAATGCCTTTATCTATACACCTACAGTGTACAGTTTGATTTTCCTTGGCCTTAGTCCTGTTCGATTGCGGGGTCTGCTCTGAGAGGTCATTAATTTGGCATCAGTTTTATGCCAGATGCCCTTTCTGA
>JAYDZF010000032.1:2318471-2328918 GCA_034509105.1 Microcambeva barbata | reverse complement strand
AAACCCCCAAACTTTCCTTGTTCTCTAGGGAAGTCAAAGACCCAGAGACACAGACTTCTCATGTGAGCGCTGGGGTGGGGTTTTTTTCATCAACTTTCTATAAATCTATACTTTACATGTCTGTGAGGTTTGCTTCTGTGTGATGGGGTAGATCTGATGGGATAGAATAGACCTCTAACTGTACAAATACATATACATGTACAATATATATATATGTAGTGATATGGCACTCTGTCGGGCACAAAGGTCTAGCACAAATGTTAGCCCACCACCAGCCAGACTTTTACCCAGACTATAATTAGATCAACCATCTCTATGGGTTGGCCAAAGCCCTGCGATGGATCCGTGCGCTTTGGCCCAGTGTTTCCTGAATAATCCTAACCCACTGACCCTAATGAGAAGAAAATAGTGAAGTCAACAATACGTACAAGTTGTGTGCATGACATGTCATGCTTAAAAATGAGTCACACAACTTGGGTGTAAGTCAGATGGTGCTCAGTACCAGTGTGTTTGTCATGTGTTGCATAACACTCTCTCTCTCTCACACACACACACACACACACAGCATGCAATGTGATACTGGCACTTTTTTCATATATAAAACGGACATCCTTCATCAGCGCTTTGTTTGTTTTGAACATAAGTGGTGCTCAGCCTTTCACACATGAGTTTAAAAAAACGTTTAATTAAATTTATTTCATTGCAAATGAATTTATAAACAGAATTCTCAGTTTCAACACTAGTGGCACTTGGTTGGTGCATCAGTAAAGCACTGATCTCTATCTTCATACAGAATATATTCTCTAACCGTTTTGCTGCAATGAAACACTCCCAACTAGTGGTGATGGGGGACGATAACACCTGAAGTGTGTTCCATGGAAGCACTGTTCCATTTGTTATTACATTTGGATTACATCTAACTTATTAATTTATTCTTTCTGTGTGACCCGGTAAAAAATAATAACCCGGAATTTGGTGACCACTGTACTAAGAACAAAGAACTAAGAATAAAAGTGTTGAATGGCTTGATGTCTAATAGGAAATATATTGTTCGTGATTATCACCCATACATTTGTACTGCCACCCAATAAAAAAAAACTAGGTCCGATCTAGCTGGCCACCACGTAATAAAAATAATTTTGGGCATTTGCCCTGGATTGGTTAAACTGTGGAGCTTTCCTGAGCAGCCCACAGTGCTGAGGTAGCTAAAACCTGCCACTCGGTGAACAAACAGCATTTACCAGCTCTTCATGATCCCAATTGTGCTTAAACAAAAAGCCATGCTTTCCAGAAGCCCAGAGCACCATAAAGCAGCATGTGTCAGAGAAAGAGGCACTCTCTGCAGCAATGCCTGTGGGTGAGTAGTAACCCCATCTATCATATCACAAATCAGTACAGGAATGCCTTTGCCAAGACGCCGATCCTCCATCCTGGGCCATGCCACTTCAGAGCGCCCGGGTGGCACGAGACGGGTGAGCGTCGGCAGCTCCACGCCTCCCCGGGGCGTCTTTGTGGGCGCTGTCCCCTCGGCTGACACCGGCTGCCTGGGTGCCCGTGTGTCCCGCAGGGCTCTGGGCATCAGCAGCGTCTTCCTGCAGGGTCTGCGTAGCACCACCGCCCCGGTTTTGCCCCAACACGTCTGCAGGGGGGACCAGCTGGGCCCAGAGAGCCTCAACAGCTGCCTGCTGCAGTACCGGGACAAGGTCCACGCTCTGGAGCAGCTCAACCAGCAACTAGAGGAGCAGATCTGCAACTGGCTGGAGCGCAAAGCCTCCACCGCCGAGACGTGGGACAGCCTCCGGCAGCAGTGGGAGGACGTCTACAGACAGGTGGGGCAGATCGGGGTGTAAATTTTTACCTTTTAAAGCCATGCATGTGATACATTTTTACGTCATTGAAGAATTCTTTTATACTCTTGTAAATATTGCTTTTTCTTGAAGGCTGTAACTCAAAATTACTAAATAATACTCTTGCTGTGTGTCAGGTGAGTGAAGCCATCCTTGACAATGCAAGACTCATGCTACAGACGGAGAACATCCAAGCCAATGCTGAAGATCTCAAAGACAGGTAAGTAAAGTCGGTGGCAATTTTTTTACACTGAGTGCCCTCCCTGGCGCAATCCTCCTGTTTACCCGGGCTTGACCGGCACTACAATGCATTTGTGCATCTTGGTGGCCACCTGCCAGACCGGTGGCAATAATAAAAGGAAACTTTCTCATCGTTTGTCTTTAATTTCATGTTGTTTAAAAAATATTGTAAACCCAGTATTATGAATCGTCTCATCTTGTTGCAGTGTATTTCAGGCATTAAATCCTAATATATTCCCAAAGGTTTGTAATGAAGGTCCGTGTGTATGTCATGAAGGTTTGAAAACGAGCAGCCTTTCCGAAAGGCAACAGAGGAGGAGATCAACTCACTCTATAAGGTGATCGATGAAGCCACCCTGGCCAAGATTGACCTGGAGAACCAGATCGAGACAATGAAGGTAGAGCTGACAGACCTGGACAGGAACCATGAAGAGGTGAGATCTTCAATGCACATAGTATCATGGCCCATCTAGAGCAGCCAATCCACCTTCTGTGTGTTTTAAAGAGGTGGTGAGAAGCTGGAGTACCCAGTGGGGACCAAAATCTAAACTTAGTTGACACTGAACTTTATCTAACACCAACTATGAAGATAAAATGTTTAACTGCTTCATATTAAATCCCCCCTTACTAAAGATATAACAACATTATTCGCTTCACCTAACAGTGGTCATAATAATATGCCTCAAGGTTTCCACAAGTTCATATTTATAAACCATGCATTAGTAAAACGTTTTAAGGACTTAAGATGACTACAATAGGTGTTAGTAACATTAACACTGGCGCTGTTTAATAGGATGTAAGGCTGTTGTATAACCAGTTGGCTGGCACCGAGAACGACAACCCTGATGCACCCATTGAGACGAGTCTGGAACAGATATTGGCTTATATACGCTCACATTGGGAAAAGGTCATTGAGAAGACCCGGGCTGAGACCGACACCTATGTGGAACGCAAGGTAAAAGCAGAGAAATGGATTGTTTCACAATGCTTGCCAGTATAAAGGTACTTTAACAGATTCTTAGATGAAGGGTGTGTGTGTGTGTGTGTGTGTGTGTGGCAGGTGGACGGTGTGAACAGAGAGCGGACCAAGGAGGAGGTTCAGCTGGAGAAACTAAAGACAGAATGCAAAGATGCTAATGCTAGGATCCAAAGTCTGCAAGCTGAAATAGAGTCTATTCGAGCCCTGGTATAAAACTTTTAAAGTACTTTTTAAGCCCATATTTAAGTACCGTGTTGCTCTAAATTCAAAGTTCCGGTGGATGTGTCTTATGTCTTGACCTTCAGAAACGAGGCCTGGTGAACTCCTTGAATGATGCCAAGCACTGGCATGACATCGAGCTTCAGAACTTGGGCTCTGTTATTGGAAAGCTGGAGGTCGAGCTTAACGACGTGCGTGGAGACATCGAGCAGCAACAGCACGACTTCGAGACTCTGCTTACCAGCAAGAAGAGGCTGGAGATGGAGATCGGAATCTACCACGGCATCCTGGACGGGGAGGAGAGCCGATACCACCCTCAAGCGTGAGCTTCTGAGAGATTACTGTTTATTCAGACCTATAGGAAACATTGTGGGGCTCTACTGCGAACTTTTTAACCATTTAGTTTTTAAAATGTGTTCAAAAGCTAACCTAATGCAATAAATTCTATATTTTCTTACGTTGTTCGTCAGTGTTCAGGTTACTATTACTCAATGTTGTGCCTTCAATTAGTGAACAGCTGCGTGCTGTGTTGTCACCCCCTACAGGAACAAAGCTGATACTGCAACTGCCGAAGAAAGCCCAGCATCACTTCAAGCTTCCAAGCCTGAACCACAAAGCTCCACACAGACCGATGGCACTTCAACTTCTTCTGACATTAAAGTGTAATTCTTTGAAATTAACATTATTCATGGTTTGTATTCACAACTATTAATACTTTTAATATTATAATGTATAGTTTTTCTTTAGCAATCGTTTTATAGTCCTGATGGTGGTATATTTCTTATTAATTTGCACATGGACTTCATGGCTTCTCTTGCATGATCAATAATCCAGGTACTCCTTCAAGTTGAATCAGTTCCACTGGACACAAGTTTGGTGCTTAGACTAAAGAAGTCACTTGGATGAATGACTAAACGTCTCCACACCAAACATGTGTCCAGATGTACTAATTTAACTTGAAGGACTTGGCTTGAGTTTTTCGTGAAAATGCTGCACTCTGATTAAAGTGATTAAAATAATCATAATTAAAGCAAGCACAATGCAAAATGTAAAAGGGCCAATCTTATAGCCGACCAAATAAACTAAAGCTTATTTCTACACCTTGTTTGTACTTTTCTTCCAATGAAAAGTCTAATTGACTTTATTTCTGTTTACATTGTAGAAAAAAAAATCCCCTTTGTCTTTTCCACAGGTGAAAAGAAAAAGAAAATAAGAAGACAAAAGCCTCCTTTCACATGTCTGCAGTAAATGCTTGTTTCATTAAAACTTTATACCTAAAACTCACCTAATGTTTAATTGTATGGGAGACTGTCTGTGTTTTAGCCATTTCGTCCCAAAGTAAGCAAAACCTTTATCTTATTATGTCCAGAAAGGATCTCTAAAAGTACAGCCCATCAAACAAGTAGGTGTTTGTATGCAGGAGAAGATATTTAACCAAACTGAGAAGTTGCTGGTAGGTGGGTTGGGAGAGTAATTAACCTGGTCCTACTCCTAAACACTGTAATAACACTTTGTGGTTCTAATGACATAGCGGCGAGTCAGCCACAGTGACGTCACTGCAAAGCCCTCGTCATTATGTACAATCTTAAGAAATCCACAAATTACCGGTGCAGTGATGCTTCGGGTGCGTCAAAAATACCACACAATAATACTACGTGATTAGGAAGACAGAACCAGTCGTGTTTTTATTCATCAAAGCTCAGACTTATTTGCATTATAGAAAACACTCCAAAACGTAAAAAAAAACAGTTTAAATGGTCAACACGTGTTTCTCATAGATCCAGAGATCACTGCTGTGGTTTAGTTGGGTCTCCTATGACTGAGAAGCAGCCGACGCAGATGCGGTCAGGTGTTTTTTGGGGGACAGGTGCTGCCCTCCTCAGCCGAAGAATTACATCCTGTGAAAGGGGGTTCGATTTCACAATTTAAGACAGGGATCAGTCCATTTAAATTGTACATGTTCTGCCCCAAACCGGATCTAAATAATCTTAGATTGTTCTAAAGTAAACTGCAATTAAAAGCACACTTAAATAAGTGAAGTACACAATTGTATCTCTTTATGAACAGATGGATGAAAATACTAGAATTTGCATAAGTCTGTAAGTTCGTGTGAGAGTATGAAGGGTAATCATAAACGTGTTTAAAATGTTTATTTAATGAAGTAAAAGGTAAAGGACCATTTAACCAAGGTTTACACTCCAAGAAGGAGTCAAGAGCAGCTTTGCAACATCCAAATGTGTTAATTAAACTTCATACAAATTGGATGTTTTATGGATGTACATTAGTGGCATTTTGTTGGCATTTTATTTTGCTTACTCTTTAATTAATTGCCATTGTAACATCTTAAAATCAGAATGACAGTATGAAGCTTAATCGTGAGTTAAGATACTTAGCAGAACTGCGTGTTAGCCGTTAGCTGCAGAAATGCTAACAGCTAACTCACTCAAATTTAATAATATATAATACAGAATGTATAGCCTTTAACAAAACGTGTTTAAAATGTTTATTTAATGTTATTCATTAAGGTAAAGGACCATTTAACCAAGGTTTACACTCCAAGAGCAGCTTTGGAACATCCAAATGAGTTCATTAAACTACATGCAATTTGGATGTTTATATGGATGTACATTAGTGGCATTTTATTCTTTGTCATTAATTGCCATTGTAACATCTTAAAATCAGAAACCCCTGAATTAGAGCGGACACCTATTTTTATTTTATTTACTGTTGTGCTTTTCAATAGACTTCAATGTGCACTTTACAGGTCTGCTTTTAAAGCAGAAGCTGTTACTTTAAACAAATTACAATCGTGCAAAAATGACATTTCTATAACTACTATAATGTCAATTTAAAACTTCTCTTACTCACCTGAGGCTCGAATAAAGATCCTCTGTCCACAGTTTCTGATTGGATATCTGACTGAAAGGTCTAAAAGAAAAAAGAAACATATGGTTTTATTATATTCTCCATCATCTTTTTTTAAACTTTTAAACATAAAAAAGGTTTAGAATGTGATGCATCAAATCGGTATAAAATTTAGGTCAAAAGGTGAAGATTGTGACAGTAATTTTGCAATCAATAAATGAACCTACCAACAGAAGCCTGTTCACTGGCCCAGCTAACGATGAGCTTTGAAACAAAGCGATAAGCAGGAGGATCATCACAGCTCCTTTCATCCTTGCTCTTTTTTTCTCTCTAGCTCAGGCCACTAATGTTGTATCTCCTGCAGCAGTCCTATAAAACACCTTCAAACCGCAGGGCGTGGTCAGGGGCTTATTCACTCCTGCGTCACGGGTGTCAGAGGCCAGTCCGTGAGATGAATAAGTGGTAGGACGTTTACAGCACGACCACACAGCTAAACATGTTTGTGTTCACGGTTGCTTTTTGCACGAGTGTTTCAGGAGGGGGAAGAAACCAAAGTACTTTGAGAAAAACCACATGGACATTGGGAGAAATGGCAAACATCACAAACATAGAAATTGGAGGTGAATGGTGGACCCCACAACTCGGGCAACTTACTACTTGACTTGACTACTTCTGTGGGGTTTTTTGACTGATTATGACATTTCTGTGCAGTGTCCTTGGGTTTTTGAAAAGCGCTTTTAAATAAAAATGTATTAAACATTAGTCAAATGATTGGAAGTAATCATCCTCTTTTGCTCAATGGCTCTTTTTAATAGATGCAAAGACAGACAATACAATTTCATAAAAAACATGATTTATTTACAATTGACACATTTACAAAAATGGTCTGAAATGTGAATTAAGACCCACACAACATCTAACTCACTGGATTGGAGATCCTTCAGTTAAAACAGTGACCACATTAGCAGAGCAGAGCGTTCGGAAGCTCTTCCATCTCCAACAGAGGTAGCTAAAGATCATCAGACAAAACGGAAAGACTAGAGATTCATGATGGACATCTGACAGTCTGTTCATATATATTACATCTATAAACGTAATGCCGAGATTGAGAATCATCGAATCCCAATATGTGCAATCGCATAAAAAGAGCAGAATAATAAAAACTAAGATCCAAGTAGTATAAAATACCGCACCATGACTCAATGTAACGTGATCTAGCCTATAAAAAATATCAAACCATCATCAGAAGATCAGCAGAGAAACGTAGTCAAGCTTGAAAAGACAGAACGGAAAAAAAATGACATCCAATAATCACATTTCACAGTCAGTAATCCCAAATTAAGAGCTACTGCAGCTTGCCAAGGGAGAGAAAAAATAGTACTAAGCCCGTCTGAGTTTTTTTTCACCTGCAATTAAAGGCTGGACTGAGACTTCAACAGGAACATTGATGATGCTGGTCAGAAGGTGATGTCATAACATCACTTTTCCCATTTTTGGTATCGATGTGAAGTGACCCAGAAGTCAAGGAATGTAGAAAGCTAGAGGTACTAGAGTCACCAAGACGTGCCACGAGATACCGAGCCGTGGAGTTTACTCTGCTGTAGTGCGACGTGATGGCTTGTTTGAACTATGGCACATCTGGTGGATGTTTTGCACAGTTATATCGAGGTTGGGTCGGTCCGCTGCCGCTGCGTTCATCGCGGCGTCTCCTACAGTATTAAATCCCAAAGGAAATGTTCACGACGTGCTATAAAATTACAAAAACGAACCAAAAATGCTTAAACTCCCTAGAAATTGGAGGCGATCTCGCTCTTCCGGTTTCCTTTGCTAATCAGTGGTTAACATCAACCCTCATGGAAATTTTATTCAGGTTTCCTAACATGCACACACTAACATAAGAGATTCGGATCCAATTACAAACCTGTAATATACAAAGTGCTCATCAACTAGGGGTGTCACAATACACATGATAATACACATCAAATACACCTAATACGTACTGCCCAGATATAGACATGATGTCCAGCTTTGGATGAAACGCACCCGGCATCTAAACAGGCACGAGTTCCCACATGCATTCTCCAAGGTCTTGTAAGAACTGCATTTGCATTCCTACTCAAGCAAATGCCGTCCTACCTGAGAAGGTCTCACAGAGGTCGGTCTGATTCATGATCATCTGTTGATTGAACCAATCAATAGTTTTAGCCAGATAGTCTGTGTGTGGTAGGAGTGCTAAAGAAAAACCTTTTTGTTGTTTCCTAAGGAAAAAATGAGAATGAAGGAGAAAGAAATCCAGTCAAAGTTCAGGTACACTGAACCGAAATGGGTCCATCAAAGACGTCTAGTATTGATCTCTGAAATATTTGTATGACAAGGGATGGCTACACCAACTCCTATGTAGAGGAACTGGATTTCCTGTTAGTGCATTGTGTTACAGTGAAGTTAGTGTATTGTTCAACCCCCAGTGTCAAGCGTTCGGTCCACGTTACCACCACGAGATGTCGCGTCTGGCTGGACCATCTTGTTCAAACACGCCCTGGCCAGACTGACCATAAAAGTGCTGTTTGACTCATTCAGTCCAGCGCCAACATCCCTAAACCACCCCTCAGAGCCCTCACCGAATCCCTTTCACATCCCAGCCTGAAGAACCCTACACGCGAGCCTACGCGCTAACATCTCACGCGCCCGTTTACGCGTGACGTTTGGCTACGCCGGGTGAAGGGGTACGCACCCGACTCCGACCCCGCCCTCGTGGCACACCATGGGCGCCACGAACGTCCAGCGGTTGGTCTCCGGGTCGTACATCTCCACCGAGCTGAGGTTGGACTGGCCGTCGTAGCCCCCGACGGCGTACAGGTGGCCGCAGTTGGCCACCAGGGAGACTCGGCTGCGCCGAGTATTCATGGCCACCAGGTGGCTCCACTGCTCGGCTGACGAGCTGTACACCTCGGCGCCACTCAGGAAGCCGGAGCCGTCGTAACCGCCCACCACGTAGAGCTGACTGCCCAGGGCCGCCGCGCTGTGCCTGCAGCGCTTGTTGAGCATGGACGGGACGGGGTGCCACTGAGCCGTGTGCTGGTTGTAGTACTCCACCTGCCAGACAAAGTACCCGGTTTTATTGTACGCCACCTGATGTCCAGAAAGACAATCATGACTTTTTTTTTATTAAAGGAATAATAGTCGAAAGAATTACACTATTAATATTTTATAACATACAACAAACAATTCAATATTCCCATCCCGAGCAGCTATTGCCTTGATAATCTTCTTCTTCCCTTTTTTACGTCGCCACACCAGCGGATCATGGTCCGGAGACCTTCCTGACACAACCCTCCCTATTTATTCGGGCTTAGGACCAGTACCCACAATGCACCGGTCCATGCATCCTAGTGACTATATGATCCTATAGGGCAATAAATTGTTTCTAATTAACCTGACTGCAAGTTTTTAAAAAACGGAGGAAACCCACAAGGACACAGGAAGAACATACAAACTCCACCCATCTGAGAATCGAACCCAGGACCTTCGTACTAAGCCGCCCACTGCACTGCTAATACAACATTTAAAAAGACAGCAGTACAGTTTAACGTGCAAATATCAACACTCATCCTTATTTATGGTCGATGGCAGACTCCCGTTAAAGAACTGGCTTTATTTTAACGTTGATATTGACTATTTGGGTTGGGACTCCACCTAGTGGACAGGAGGTGTAACTACCAAGCAATCGGCCATCAAACAGCATTTTAATCTATCAGGTGTGTCATCCATAACTGAATGAACGTTTCTGAGTGGTTGTTCATTATTCCACCTGGTGCTACTGTTCCTTCTCCTAATCTGATAATTTCTAATTCCCTGTCATGAATTTGCTGTCGTTTGCAGGTTCCCCACACCCCCTCCGACGCACATCCAAGAAGTGCCCACCGGTGGAGACACCAGGAGCCCGTGGGCCCCAGTAGTTACGCCTCTTCTGGTGCTTTGAAATTTGAAGAAGAGCTTTTCACGAACCGTGTTGAAAATCTGCAGACCATCATGACCACCAGAAACGTAGATCCTTCCTTCAAATATGGTCACACCTGCTGCACTACGACTCGCACTCATCTCTGTGACTACCGTCCATCTGCCCAAAGAGACACACACACACTTATTTATACTGTTCATACACAATATGGCACAAAAAAAGTCTTATTATTACTGCTATATATATATACATATTATAATTTATATACATATCATCATGTGTTTATACATATATTATAATTTATATACATATTATAATTTATATTTATATACATATCAT
>JAYDZF010000032.1:1991782-2005035 GCA_034509105.1 Microcambeva barbata | reverse complement strand
TGCTCGGTTTCACATTCTTGGCCCGACAGAATTAGAACCAGATGAGACGATCCGCTGTTGTGGTACACGCCGAACTCAGACCGCGTCCTCATAACCGGTTATTTTAAATCATTTCCTTCGCGGTTATGAGCGATAGGGGCGTCGACGACTTCTCACCCATTGGGTTAAAGACATCGTGGAAGATCAAACACTGACAGGCTGGAAGGGAGTGTGCTGTGGCTTCTTATCATGTGTCAGACAAACCGCGGACGACCCACCCCGCCCGTCACAGGGGCCAGCGGCCCTTACCAACTAAGCGCGCTACACTGTCGTCTTTTGATACGAGGCAAGTTCACCGCTCAAGTCAGTCTGACCCCAGTCTTAAGATCTCAGGACATGTGCTGGACCGAACACGTGACCATCGACGTCTTCAAAAGCAGCCACGTTTGATTGGCCACAGCTGATCGATTCTCCATGTACCAGAGATCTTGTAGTCCGGATTTAGCTCCGTCTGACCTACGATGCTCAAAGAAGCTTTAAATTAAAGAAGATTTTCATGTGATGTTTTCAGAGGTCATTAAAGTGCAATTTCTTGAAGCTCCATCTTGAATAGGGCTAGGTTGGCCGTTCTGTGCTGATCTTAAAGCGGTCAAGCAGGTCGGCGTAGCAATGGACGTCACAGCTTCCTTTCAACTGTGTAAACGTCCGAACAAAAATTTAACCCTTACAAACGAATAACATTACAACCAGAAGCTACAAAACCATAACGGTGAGCTTGCCTGACATCTCATTACGCAACCACGTGCTTTTATACTGGATGAAATTCGACCGAGTGTCCTAATACTTTTGGCCATATAAAGTACACGTCTCCAACAGGTTCACCTACATTTAGGGCAACACATTGACCCCGGACAATTCTGCTTTACCTGGAAGTCTGTTCATGTTGACTCCCTGTGCAGAGAGACCGATGCCCATGTATCTGGAATGGAGCAGACATCATAGAGCGACGTGAGTGGGAGGGGCAAATCACATGCCACGCAAAATAATAATAATAATAAATAATCCTCTGAATCGTGAATGCTGGTGGATGATCGTTCTTACCCGTCTCGTCCTTTGCTGATGATTTTCACCTCAAAGTAATAGACCCCACAGGCAGCTGGAATAGGGTGGGTCGCACGAACCGAAGCCGCATCCTTAGGTGTCTTTCCATGACCTAAAATGAATGAAGACAGAATTTAATATATCTTTTTAAATCAAACACCACCCCCCCATCTTTAATCAGAGCTACCCCACACTGCTGATTGAGAAGCGGCGCAACCGACCGCCCTTCGAAACGAACTCAGATGCCACCGCCTGATTTTTTGTATTTATTTATTTGGGTTTTAACACTGTTTAGCTCATATGTGCTAGTTAATGGCAGAATAATAATAATAAGTTTTATTTATAAAGCGCCTTTCAGTACAGTACAGAAGAAGGTACTGTGTTACAGTCCATTTATTTTCGCTCACCTTTATATCTCAGTTAATTTTATATTTTCATTTTTATGGCCACCGCCTGATTAACATCCAATCCCTTGACTCTGCCTGGTGGTTAGAGGACCGGCCTTGTGATCAGAAGGTCGCTGATTCGATTCCCAGAGCCGACAGGTCATGACTTTAAGTGCCCTTGAGCAAGGCACCGAATGTCTAAATGCTCCCCGGGGCCCGTGTGCTCACTGCCCCCTAGTGTTCACTAGTGTGTATATGTGTGTTTCACTCCACAGATCGGGTTCGTATTGGGTTATCATGCGTCGGGGCGAATGTCACTGCACGGTGATGAAAAAAAAATCACAATCAGCCAGCAAGATTAGTAGTTATGAAGATCCTGAGTCTGGTTATTCCTGTGGGTCTTTTGGTGTGCTGCACCAATATTGGGATAGTTTAAATCATATCTAAAAGAAAAATGTGAACTACAATAGGAACTTCACTAAAACCTGATTTCTAAAAAACAGGGACACTGTCAAATCCGGGAATATGAAAAAATGTCATTTGTTTCTTTAACTGTTGGGAGAGAAGAATGTTGCCCCATGAGTTCCCTCACCTTTTCTATTTATGGCACTGTTAGTGGTTTGGGGACTGATTACTGTTGTGATATTTTTCCAGTCAAATCTGGTTTGCTACAAGACCACACATATACATGACTGGAGCATCCTGTGAGGGTCCCAAGTCTGTTCATGAATTCTCTGCGCCGTTACTATACCAGAGTGGAAGCATCTAAAAGCAACAACAGCTCAGCAACAAACACAAAAGGGGGGACAGCACTAACTTGTTCTTTAGGATAGTATGAATATTCTCCTGTTAAACACGTGTTGTCTGTATGTCAAAGCTGTGGTGATGTAAAGTTCAAGTATGAACAAAAGTTTCAAATTCGGTCAATTTAAACAAAGCACAACTGTATGAACTGCAATGATTATGATTATTTAATAGTGCATCATTAGATAAGACCCCCAAATACTCTCTTCTTCCCGTTTTGGTGCAGTTTGCTTAAATCAACCCACTTTTACTGCTGAGATTATTATATGTGGAGCAAACAAAACCTCTAGGCATCCATGTTGTTTCCGAGCTGAACCTCACATCATGTCTTATTCGCAACCGTGAACGCTTAAATTCACAAATCTGCTTAACAATAACTGAAAACTCAGCCAGAATCAGTATATCACAGATAAATCACAGGGCCGACTCGGAATATTGGTAAACAATTTACAAAATAATATTTCGAGGACCTAGAAATTATACTTCGATGGCTAAAACTTCCGGACTTCACTGAAAACTATTTTTCTTCAGCCCGTTTTTCGGCAACACGACCATTGATTGGCTGGTCTGCTCGCCTAATGGCAGCTTATTCGCCGGTTTTAGTGAAGAAGGCGGGATTTGTGTGAAAACAAGTTGGTTAATGTTTTGCTGGCTAGCAAAAACAACAATCTTTCTGCCAGAATATCGACCACAGTAAAAAGCGACCACTGTATTAATTTAACAGTTCGCCACTTATACTCCAAATGCACTGGCTGATATTTCTCATTCATAAATAAACAGCGACAATCGGTTTTATCTGAACAGTTGGAGCTGATTTTAGCCATCAAGTTGTACAACACTGACGCAGTAATATTCTGATTACTCAGTTCAATGCTGACTTCTAAAATAGTCAGCTTAAAGAAAAACGGATCTAAATACTTGGTACTATTTCCGGACTTCATTGACGGGTGGCTTTCTTTTCCCATCTTTTTTCTGGTTCTTAAAAAAAACTGGCCGTTGATTGGCAGGTTAATTCAGCTACTCAACGTCTACTGGCCAGATCTACCGAGGTAGGCGGGAGTTGTTGGAAAACGGGTGGGGAAAATATAACGCCAATTAGCAAAATAGCTATCGTTCTACCAGGCTAACGCGGAGTAAAAATAACAACGTCTGTAGTACGCAGGCGACTTTTAAAGCAAATACATCAGTTTAATACCATACATTAAAGATCATAAGGCCAAACTGCGTAGAGAGTAGTTTTGTTTACATTCAAAATAACCAAAACAACGTTTTAGCCAAACAGTTGACGTTGTTTTGGCTGCGTTTCAAATCGCATACCCGTCTTCTAAGTAGTGTGCCAAATCAGTTCACCACCAATTGTGTCATTTACTCGTTTAACGTACTATTTAGAGCCCGAGTAACAGATTTGAGACGCAACCCTGATCCCTCTTTGCTAAATAAGTGCTAAAAATTCACTCGTCCTTTTTGATAATAAACAAATCGATCAAGCAAGAAGTAGAGTCGTATGTTTTATAAACCGAACTAACATGGTGCTGAAGTGCCGTGTGGCTGATCCGCAGCGGGTTACCTTTGTAATGCACCCGCAGGTTGTTCTGTGACAGGCCGATGTAGCTGAATTTGTCCTTCGGGCTCCAGGATCTGGGCAGCGGAGTCTCTTGCTCGTTGACGGCCGGGTAAAGGCGCCTGAGCCGCTGGTTGAGTTCTTTTTCCTGCTCGTTGAGAGCCAAGTCACCGTGAACGACAACCGACATCAGAAAGCCGCAGCCCGATGACGGTCCTGACATTGCGATCCGATTCCTCCCTCGATTATGACAAGCCTACCAGCTACCACCAGCTGGACAGCTAGCGAGAAGATCCGGCGATTACCTGGATCTACTGTCACCGAAGCGCCTAGTTGTGTTTGCTGGCTTCTCCGGCTGGCTAGCTAGCTTACGGGGCTCGGTGCGAACAGCCGCTCCACCGACTCGGTTCGCCAAAGCACTCGAGCTACTCACTCACTCACTGCTCCCCAAAGGACGTGGCTGGTGCAGAGACGCCACTGAACCCCTCCGAAAGCTCGAAGCACGCTTCTTATGTCGACGCGCGGCCGATCGGACGGAATAAATCGGGGGAAGACATCGACAGCGCTCTCGCTCGGATCTTTTGTTTGTTGTTGGTGAGAAATGCGCAGATCTGATTGGCTCTGACTGAGTCCAGTCACACTTCTAGAGGAGTTCTTGCATGCTCAGACTTCCACACACAGCCTATCAGTAGCATGTCTCCCCCCCCCGTTGTGTAACTACAGCACGGACATGCCATCTCATCCCAGACACAAGCACACACGGTATGTCCAAAATCGTAGGGGCACCCATTCTCGTGTTTAATTCACCCACGTCACTAACAGGTGTGTACAATCACCCATGTTGGACAACCTTCTTGAAAAAGACTAGGCACTGAGCACAAAGCAAGGTTCCTAAAAACAAGGGTTGGTGAGGAGGATCTTTAGTGGTCTACACACAGCCCAGACTGACCCCAACCCATATCTTCTAGAGCGAATGGACTGCCTTGGTCACCTTGAGCCCAGAAAGTTAACAACAGGCATTCAACCCCCCCATGTTCCAGTTGGTAACCCATAGAACAAAGTATTTAATAAATGTCCCTCAGACAGAGGACGGATCAGATAAAGTCTGCAAACATATACGACACATGGCCAAAAGGCAAACGAATGACCTTTAGTAAACACATTTTTGTACATACACAGCTTAATTTAAAAACCTATAACAGTGTACAGTTTATGTGTACAGGAAATTTCTTTCACATTCGGACTGCGATGAAGAACTGAAACCGCAGACTGATCACAGTATGAAATAAAAACTAAATATTTTTAGTAATGTGAGTTTAAATGCTGTTTCAGTAATAAGGAAAAAATTCAGACCACAGATTGCTTCTGAAATAACCAACAATTATTAAGTTAAGAAGTTCAAAATAAAAGTTTTAGACAGCTGAACTGGAAAATGACACCACAGGGTGCATAGACCAACTGATATTTATTTATAATTTAAAGGAACTGAAAGGAACTCTGAAGATGCAAATATTTAGGACCACCAGTAAAATGCTTCTAAACTGGATTTCTTGCAAACATAATTTTTTTTAAAAATTTAAAATAGTACTTTTTTTGTAAATCTTCAAAACTACACACACGGTGAATGTTTTAGCATTTAGTGCTACCTGAAAGAAAACGAGGCCAGATTTACTTTCAGCCGTAATCTTTCAAGGCACAGGCTAAGATGACCATGTGGATTTAATCTTCTTATCAGAATGAGGTAATACATTTGCGCCCACCTATTCTACAGATGTCCATTTTTTCTCAACGATCCGACACCTTGATTCAAATTAAAGACAGGAACGGCGTCACAATGTCCGTGCGTATCTGAAGCGTTGTATTTGTTGGCGCATTCAGAGAGCACCTCGGTAATGCAATACATCAGAGAACGTCTCTTATGGTCCTCAAGGTGGCATGCAGTCGAAGAACTCTTGGCACATGCACTGGCAAACCCCATAGAGCATGATCCCGAGCAGACTGACGGGCACCAGCCCGAGCAGCAGTGCACCCGGCGTGGTCTTCTGCATGATGAGCAGGTAGATGCCCAGCGGCAAGGAACTGAAATACAGCAGCCCCAGGAACCATACCAGAGCCCGGGCCGACGCCTGGCACAGCAGCGTGGTGCAGTTCCACACTGTGCAGCGGCGCGTCACTGAGGCCATAGAGTCCGAGCTGGATGAGCCGCGATTCCCTGGAACGTCAGGCTCCCGAGACCCTAATATGGTGATGACGACATAGTTGGAGCATACGGACGAAGGAGATGCTGACGCCGAGTGACCCACTAAAGAGGTCAGGCATCTAGGGCTGAGCAAAATCTCACCCTGGCTCTCGTTCAGCCGGTCTCGTTTAAGGATGGACAGTGCTGCCATCAGGTTGGCATCATCCGGTAGACTGGCTACGGAATCCCCAGGAAGACCTGTAATGTAGCGGCAGAAGGGACAGACGACTCTGTTCGGTGGCGACTCACCCAGGTCGAGGAGTTTGGTTAGGCATTTGGAGCACAGGCGATGGCAACACTCGAGCACTTTGGGCCTGTGGCTAGACAGACTATAAGTGCAGTAGCAGATTTTACACTCCAGCTCCTCCGTGCTCAAGCCATCCGGCGTTCCTTCATGTAGTTGATCCATCACCCGGGCTTGGAGTATACGAAGAATACAGAAAACATGGTCACTGTTGGTGTGGTAGGCCAGTGCCGGATTTCAGACCAAATGACAGACAAACGTCGGGTCTGTCATGCAAAGAAGAGATTCTTTTTTATTCAGGGACTCTTTCCTGCATCGTGTGGAAGGCTGGCGAGAGGGGTTCGACAGAAAGGAGAACTGTTAACACAGCACCAGAGAACAAGCACAATGACAACAAAGCAGGCCCTGTAAAACCAGGACCGGAATTTTCCAGCCAGGTCCTTTGTCCGATCAATTCCGTTTAATTAGTGCTACTACTTATCTTTCGGGGACACTGCTAGAACTAAGAGTTTTTACGTATTATATTCAAGATAATCCTTATAATCTTTATCCTTATAATCCTTTTTTTATTTTATCTAAAGTTGTTGATGTGAAACATTTAACATAGTTTTAGATCTAACTCTGAAAAACATGCTTAATATTTAGCTATTGTATTAAAACTAGAACGGTTTCACTCTTTTCCTTTGATATTCATCATCAACTATGGCAGTTGGATTATAATTAACACTTTTTCATCCTCAAGATCTGCTTCATTCTGATAAAGATTCAAATGAGTCTTGAGCCAACACAGGTCGGAATTTCATAACTATCAAATGGCATCATCTATCACAGACTCATCAAGTCGCCCAATCTGATCACCTTGGTTCAATATGAAGCTAAAGTCTTCTTAATGTCGACTTTTTGGAGGTAAGAGGTAACCTGTCTAATTTAACCAGAGAAAACACTAACAAAGGATGTTTTTATAAACCTAAACAGATCTAAAAAAAAAATACCCCCAGTCGCCCAAGACTTCATAATGTACGTATCTCCGCCTCAATATCGAATTTAATGTCCCTGCATCAGTCACATCCTAGAAAGAAGGTCATGGGTTCTCACAGGTGGAGTAGGTTAAGTGTGGAGTTTGCTCCGGGAGGAACAGGTCGATCGGAGTGCATATCCTATGATGAATTGGTGATCTGCATGGGTGTTTCCTGCCTTTTTTGAGTAAATTGGACCCAGGGCAACACGGAATAGGATAAAATGATGGTCAAACAGACAGTGAATGAAAATTTGGTTGCAGTCTGTCTAGAGAACATTGCAGATGCTAGTAGGACATTGAACACTCACAGACGTCTTTAGACATTCAGAGCAGCGATGCCCAAACTAGAAGATATAGTTTGACTGAAGAGGTGAGAAGACTTAAAGTAGAAGAACAATACAGTACTGCTAACAAATTCTGATGCACCGAGACCGTGCTTCCACCTAGAGGTGACAGGAGGCAACGACACCCTTAATCTGCTGAACAGATTAAACATGTGTTTTAACTGCTTTTGTAGCAGTCTATAATTCATCCATCTTGTGCCGGATAATGAACGACCCACGGACTCGGTGGTCGATGTTTTAAATGGTCTCGTTCTTCTCATTTTGTTTTGTAACCTGATTCCCCAGGTGCCCGCCAGACATTTCTCTCATCCGGCCGTGAACAACAGGTAAAGCCAGACAACAGGTAAAGCGATGACGTCAGAGCTCCCGAGCTCTCAGTGACGTCATCCGCGGAACAACAACAGAGCCGAAGCAGCTGAGTGGAGCGCGGACGGGAGCGCGCGGTGGGCGGGGCCCGACTGACGGGAGCACGCGTTCGGTCAGGTAATCGCTACGATGGCGGAGCGGGCGAAGCGGGGCGGTCTGGACTCTCTGCGGCCTCCGTTCATCAGCGCGGAGGCTCCGTGTGCACCCGCGCCTCCTACGGGGTGGAAAAGACAGCTGAGGACGGGCTCCATCTTCACCGCCACTAACGGAGTCTTCTGGTGAGAATCGTGACGCAGCGCTTTTTTTCCGTTTGAAACGTCATTACTGCGCTGCTAGTGCGCAGAACGGTCCAACCGGGCACGCATGTCTGGAAATTAAGACCCAACGGCGATTTCCTCTTGTTCGTTTAACTGTTAAATTTGACAAACACGAGAAAGAACGAGGCCTGCATGTGGTGCTGCACTTTTCACTTTTCAGGACCTGCTGATACCAGGTAGTTAATGTCAAGTGTAAGAAAGTGTTATGAACGCTGCATGGATGCTGAATATTCTTATACCTTATTCCTTATCTCTTGCAACCTGAGATCTGTTTCGGTCTGACTTCTAATAAACCTAAATAATAATCATTTTCAACCTTATTGTTATTTAAATTTAAATGCACACACACCACCTTTAAATATATACATTTACATTACTGTGTAAACTATTTTGTGCAATTACATATACTACTGGTGGAATAATAAAAACATATATACACTATACTATATTCAATATATACTATTAGTGCAATAATTATATATTCTATACTATCTATTGTTTGTGCAATAATAGTAATATATTTTATACTTTGCTATATTTATGTACTTTTGAAAAATATATTTGAATATTTCATTTTATGTTTATTCCCTTGCTGGTTTTATTAATGGTGGTTTATCTCTCACTCTGATAAGTTACTGTAAAATAGTCTTGTTTGTTCTGCTTTCATCCAGGTTTGTGTACCTCAGTCCGTTCAGAGCCGCCTGTCTTGTCTGCATGTGCCTGGTTCTTTTAATCCTGGTACAGTTGGTGAGGGACTTGGCTCCATCCAGGGCTAAAGGTGGGGATTAAGATTTAATATGTAATTTATACACCCTGTGACACGACGTTGGTCAGATCTGTGGGTGTGATTCTGTCATCACTGTTTCAAATCAACAACAAATGCTTGGAGATATTGGATCCTGTTATTTTTAGAATGCTTTTCATTTTTTTATAAGGAATTTGTTAAGGCCAATTTTGATGCTTTGGGTAGGTGGATTAGTACCAGGGCATCCTACATGTGTGCGTGTGTGTGTGTGTTGTTTGTGTGTGTGTGTGTGTGTACTTGGAATTTGAAAGTATTAATACTTAAGCCTTTTTGCAAACACCAATGATAACAATGCAAACACACACTTTCATTCTTGCATTTCTAAAAATATCTTATATTTATATGTATAACAATAAATAACATGTATAAATATTATTACTCGTACCTAATATTTTGTTTTTCTTCGTTAGGGTGCCGTTTATGGAGAAGTATGACAGGCAGGTAGGATGAAACCTTTTCTCAATTCAAATAATCTCGATGCTTTATCCGTTTTGCACGGGTTCGTGTTTGACAGGTTCAAACTCTGACCACCAGATGGCGCGTCATCCCAAAATCCACAAACTACAGCGGGTAGAATGAATACTGCATCAAGTGAAATCAAATTAAATCAATAATAATGTGAATCATGAGAGCCCACTGCCCCTGGGGTCTGCTGTCATGTGTGTTATACAGTACGTAGTCTGAAGTATTTGGTCACCTGACCGTGTGCAGGCGTCCGGTTCTGTGAATGTTCAGCCTTTAGTCTTCACTGATTTCTGATCTTGTTTGTCTGGACCTTTGCTCTGACCGCTCTCACCCTGTGGTTGTTTATGGAAAACAAACCCAATGGCACTATTGTGCTGCAGTGGGAGGTTTGCCAACGCACTAATCCCGAACACGGTGTTTATGTGAAGCGGCTTACGTTAATGCTGAGTTTTCCAAGCAGCTGCAGTCTTCCTGTGTTTACAAGTACGTGTTCAAGTCATTCTTTACTACAGCAGTGCCACCCGAGCGTCCGGCAACACATTATTAATATTATTTTTACAATAATTATTATTATTAGTCGTAATAGTATTAATAACATTATTATACCACTATTATCTACTATCTTATTATTATTCAATTGTTAAAACTTATGCTGTTTTCTTCTTCTTATTATTATTATTATTATTAATATAACGATTACTATCATTATTATATGACACATGGACACTGTTTTGAAATCCTGAAGCTTTCCTGTTATTGAAACCCTTCATAAGAAAGCATGTGGACGTGCGATGTTTGTTCCAGTATCCACAGTGTTGTGAAACTTGAGTCCCCTTGTCATCGTCGCCCCCACCCCCCCCTGCACGCCGCCCCTTACCGACGCCAGCCAAGCTTGTATTTGCCCAGCTGCTCGTGTGTGGCATGTGTGAAGGAGGGAATGACATGGCGGTTTCTCTCTGAGAGCGACTGGAACTTCCGTGTTACGTTGACTGCAGCAGCCCAGTAATGCCAGTCAGAGCCGAGGATGGTCAGCAGTAGGGGGCGTGTCTACGACAGGGTTTCGGATTTGTTGAAGGATGGGCCTGGGGGGTTTGGATTCATGTCTATGTCCGTGCGAGTGGTCACGGGTCATGTGATCCGCCCAGTCACTTTGTGTGAAGTAACCCGGTTTGAGAGACCATCACCGTACCTTAGAACCTGTGTTGCATCCACTAGCACACGAGTGCAGAGATTGTGAACACTCCGGTTCGAATCGCTGCTCTGCTACCGGTCAGCAGTCATGCGCCATCTAGTGGGCACAGTTGTCAGTTCCTGGAGCAGATGAAACAAATGCTCACAGTGTCTGCTGGGCGGGATAAAAGACTATAAGGGAGTCGTCTTCAAACACTGTGCAAGGATCCAGGCCGAGGTGCCGGCACAGAAAGCATTAGGAGACGCCCTCTTGTGGATGCTTTATGTTACATCTTGTAAGCCACAGTGGGACGTGTCGCATGTGTTGTGTAAAAAAAGACTAAATATGGGTTTGCTCAAAAGACCAACCCACTAGTAATCGGAAGGTTGCAGGTTCAAGGTGCGAGTGTCGGGCACCTGAGCTTGCTTAACCTGCGTCAAGTCACTCTGGATGCAAGTGTCCTCTAATGTGAGTGTTTACATTGAAACGTGTGTGATGTGAGTAAGGGGTGTGTGTGTGTGTGTGTGTGTCTGATCTCTGGCTGTGGAATGCCGTGTGGCTCAGGTATTTTTAGACCAGCTCGAGTGATATAGTAAACCTTGGGCCTTGCTTAACACAAACACTGTCAGCTGTGACCCGGCGTGGTCGGTCAGACGGACACTTGATAACAAAGAGCGGAGCCTAACGTTCAAACCGTCCCGACACCTTCTTCAGGGTTTGGTGGTCAAAGACTTCAAGATGATCGGAGAAGATCCTGGATCAGGGTTAAGGTAAAAGAAAGATCTAGAACAGTTCTGGTCAAAATGTGACTTTTTTCAGAAGGATGAATATGTTATGGGAACAGGTTCCAACCCTGGAAACCCTAAAACATGTACTTTAACCACATAATTATAAATTATACACAATTATATAACAGCCTACCTTGTATATAACTAAAAGTGGTGCGCTGATACACACGTCAGATTTAAATGTAGTCCAATAAAATGATTTGTGAAAGATTTGAATATTATTTTAGTGCTGTGGGCAGTTTTTTCCTAACAGATCAATGCTCAGGGAACTTTTATATAGATCTGTACATACAGTGGTGGGAAAAAATAAGAGACCACTTCAAAACGATCACCTCATTTTACTTTACATAACTTCCATCACACACTTAGAAATTGTAAAGTAGAATAAAGTGATCATTTTGAAGTGGTCTCTTAATCTTTGAGTGTAAAGTGGCAGGAACGGCTTCTGTTCGGCGGATTAATCTCGTGTGATCTTATTTCAGATTCATTTTTCTAATCTGTGATCATGACGTGGAGAATCGAGATCATGATGGGTAATAAATGTGTCGCCCCTCAGCAAGCAGATCATATCACACGGTCAGATATTAGCCATCGGTCATGTCAGGGATCATCTCTTTCCATGACGGACCCATCCTGGAATGGCTGTCGCTGAAGTCCCTCGTACGTGCCCGACCGCACGAGCTCAGTTAAACACCAGAGGGCCGAGACTGTCCAGGAATTATCAGATCCCGGCACGACGGGGACGACTCGGGCTTAAAGGGAGATGACGGTTCTGATGGATCTGATTGGCTTCCATTCTGTAGCGCTGATTTCAATATGCTATCCGGTTGTGATTTATTCGTGAGGCTTTGTTTATTTGTTTATTAATCCCCCTCCGGCACGTGTGGAGCGGCCAACCACTTTTATTCACCTGCTTCACACAGTACGAGTCGCACTGCTCCGAATCCTTTCCACCCTCATCGTGTCCGTCACGCCCGAGGCTCGAATTCGAGAGCTTGACGTGTTTTTCAGGTCAAATTTTGTCTGTGAATTTTCCTTTGCCGCACCCAAGCGCCACCGGGACTAATTTTAGGTTTTAATGACATGCATAACAGACGAAATAAGTTAAATTACTAGTAATAAAAGTGTGTTAGTAACATGCTGTGAGTGTAAGATATTCAATATTCAATACTGTCTATTAGCTTATACAGTCGTGGAAAACAAAATAAGAGACCACTTCAAAATCATCACTTTATTTTATAATTTAATAAAGTGTGTGTGACAAAAATAAGCAGCGTTGTTTTTTTCTATAAACTCGAATAGGAATCTGAATAGAATAAAACAATGCTGCTCAGTTTCGTCACACACACTTAGAAATTGTAAAGTAAAATAAATCGATGATGCTTTTTTGTCAATTGTAAACTAAGATAAAAGTCATTTTGAAGTGGTCTCTTATTTTCATATTGACTCGCAGTCTTTATACATCATTTAATATGTGAGGCAAACAATTTGCCCCGTGGTTCCTCACATTGTTCAGCTGTTGCATTCGAGCTATTTTTGGTTGGTCGCCGAGCCGTCAGACTCAGTCCTCCTGTTTTTAAATAGATCTCCCAGGAAGTCACATGATCAGCTGTCTAACTGAGACCGTCCTCAAAGAACCAGTGTGGATGCTGGATTTTAGTCCAA
>JAYDZF010000032.1:1800593-1815077 GCA_034509105.1 Microcambeva barbata | reverse complement strand
CCCAAATTCCTTCGGTTAGTGAATCTATTATTACCTTTTACTAGTAGTTATATGTAGCCAAATATTCATGAGGATCTTTGGTTATATGACATGAAATACTTTTTCACATGTAGTTGAAATTTAACTTGTTTTTTTTATATCTTACCGTACTTCTCCATGTGTTCTCTTCCGGCATTGCCGAACATCTGAGGTGCAGCTGGAGCCGCGGCCATCCCGTATCGATTGAGCATCACTTCCATGTGTTTGTCCATTGGGTTGGTCCTGTCCATGTACTAGAAAAGCGAAGGCTCCGGTTTAATGTCCGATTCGGGACGCAGCCCTGGAGTCCACTTGTAAACGACGTGCATACTGCTTAATCTGAGACCTTAATGTAGAATCTGATCACTAGTGTAGGATGGCGATTCTTTTTTAAAATAAACTTACCTTAGAGGACAAGGAACCCCTCTCCATCTTCTCGAAACCCAGAGCAAGGACGCAGTCAGCCAAACCTGTAAAGATTATACGGGTCTATGGGTGTGTCCAGGACTCTGGTGTTTAAAGAGTGTGTTGCGGGAGGAGATGCTTTAATCAGTCCGTAACCACGTATGAGGTGTGAATTCTCTAGCTTACCTCCTTTGACAAGTTGCCGTGCCATATAGAGCGCAGTGGATCCGGTGGAGCAGTTATTATTAACGTTGATTATAGGGATGCCCGACAGACCCAGGCTGTGGTATATAGCTCGCTGACCACATGTAGAGTCACCTTTAAAAGCACAGACCGAGACAGCATTCGTTTATCAGCCAGAGAAAAGCTAAATGCAAAAAGGTGAGAGATGAAAAGCAGATACCATATACATATCCCACGCAGGCTTGCTCGACGGCAGAGTACGGGACTCCGGCATCGGCCAAGGCGTTCTCTCCTGAAAGTCATGGTAAAGTCAGTTAAGGCACTGAATGGTTGGTCAGTCTGTTAGGTGACTATAAAAAAAGAACACACCTGCTTCTTTGGCCATATCCGGGTAATCACCATCTCTTGCTCCTGGCTTGTCAAACTACAGAGGATTCAGTCAGAATTAAGACCTCTTAAGACTTTTGTCTCCTTTTTAACTAATTTATCTGCACTTATTTTCCCTATTAAACGTTTTAATGTAATCAAAACACAGAGACAGATAGATGCTTTATTTACTAAGACAATCTAAGGTGAATTAAAATAATTAAGGTGGACACTTGATCATGATCGAAAACACTCCACTATCATGTATGTATCTGTGTTCACTTTCACCTGGTATTGAGTAACACTCACCTTGAACTGTGCACCCCGATCAAAGCGCAACTTTTAATGTTACGTAAGATAATGACAAATTAATCTTTTACACATGATCGTTTTTGTGAAACACAACATTAAACATTTAAACAGGCTTTTGGAAGGAACAGCTATCGATTAACGTTACACCGAACTAATAGTTCAATAAAACTAAACGACTAGGTAAGCTACTTAAATGCAGTGTATCATGTGTCGACAAAACATAACATAGTAATTGTTCCAGAATAATAAAGTAAGTAATAAACACAACAATAATAGTATAAAAGTTTAAGCTACGCTAGCATGTATAACCAAGTGAGCTGAATACTCTTGTTTAGCTAAAGCGGCTACACTAACTCGCAAAATACACCGTTAACACCATGAAATGTTTGGTTTATTTACCTTTGTCATCCCAACACCAATAACAAACACTCTGTGATGTGCAGGAGCCATGTTTATTGATGAACAGAAGTAGAAGAAAATAAAGTGCTGCTGACAGGTTAGCGTTACAGTGAAGTTTCGCGAACAGCAACCTTTCACGGGGAAAGTCGGTTCCGAGTCGATTAACTGAGCCGACTCAAATACAACAGCGTGTCGATTCCTCTCAGTGAATCAGATTGTGTTGTGAGTGTTGTCGTTCTCAACAGGTGGCGCTGCACTTAAACTTCGCGATGTGCTAGATTGGTGGCTACGTGTAGGTATTCGGTTTTGATAAGAATGTCGTCGGGAGGCATGAAATCGCGTCCAATGGTTCAAATGTGGTGTTACAGTAGAGATTCAATCGTTTTTTATTTATTTATTATAATCGATGTTATTTTGCCATCGTACGGTTTCAGCACCACTGCAGTTTTCATGTTCTCCCTGTGCCAAAGTCAGTCTGCATATATAAATATTGATAAAATATTGTTAAAACCAAAGTGTGAGGACAATAAATAATGAGCTTGTGGATATATAATATTATATATATTATATATGGATATTAACATACAGCTGTTGGTAAAGACCTGGCTTACAGTCATCATTCTTATCCTAAGCTCCAGTTGGGTTGAGCTGGACTTAATGCTGAAAAGGTCATCATGTCCATTTGATTAAAAAAATAAAACAAAGAAAACAATCTACATCAATTTGCCCGCTATTTATTGTCACTGCCTGCTGAAATAGTAATGTGTTGTGAAAACAGTCCAACCGAGCCATTTACAGAGCACAGAGATGTAAGCATCATTGTAAATTGTTTTCGTTTTCCCTCAGCACTTGACGAACTGATGTGTGACCTCATAGATCCCGACTGACTCGCTGGCCTTTTCATCATAGTCTGTCCAGTCCTGAAATACAGTTTGTAAAATTGTAAAAATGAGCTTTTTAAGCACTAGATGTCATATGTGTTGTAAGTGACGCCAAACATTCACCCACCTTCTCCTGAAGATTGATTTCTGGGAACCGAGTGGTAGTCTCTGCACCCTGCGCAGCAAAGCCAGCCTGCAAAGAAATCAATGTGGTTGATCCAGACTGATGACTTATTCTTGTTAGTGTGCTTGCTATACATTTATATTTTTAAATGACCGTTATCGGCATTGTGCAAACAAATAGAAGAAAAAAGTTTTCTACCTGAGGCTGGAAGTCAACCGGTTCAAGGCCTCGACACTCAAACTGGACCATCGTCTTAAACTTATCGCTGTCCTCCATCTTGAAAGAAATATATACAAGCATGGTTATACTACATGGAACTGAAAAAAATCATGGAACTGAAAGTCTCAGTATACAGAGAAAGAATATTAATTGACACACACAAGCAATTTTGAAAATATTATTTGACAATTCATCTCTATTCAAGACAACGTTTTGCTTTGGTAACAGACGTAATTGCATTGATAGCTAACAAACAAACTTTAGACAACACAAAGAAAGTTACTGAAGGTGGAAAAAGGCACCGGAGTTCTGCGGTATTGGACACGTCCACACATGCACAACGCAAACAGGAGACAGACTCGGATGCAAGGGATCTTACTTACATTGTATGGCGTAATGGTATCTTTCAGGATATCTGTGGATGACAAAACTGAATGATGAAACTGGAAATTTATATTAAAAAGGGCATATAGTCATATAGGTAAGGTGGTAGCTCACCTTTATGCATTGTATTACTGTACAACATTTACTTTAAATGATTCTGTATGTCATCTTGAATCCAGTTTTGGTTTTGTTCACTTTGAGTTGTGTGTTTACCTATCGAGTTCTCCCGAGAACAGAGCTTACACTTCTGAACCATACTGGCACTGCCTCGTCCTCCTTTAAGTGGCACACTGTCCTGAAGAATACACACAGTAAATACATACTGACCATAGAAACAGTTCTTACCATCATCACCCAGAACAGAAATACATAATATGCAAATACACACCAATAAAATAGGACGTGGACTAATTCAAATTCAACACAAAAAACATTATTGTTAATAACAAACACATCACATTATAAATAATCATAAGAATAAACTATGCCCTACCAGTAATGTGATATACTGCCATTTTTCAGAGACCTCTCCACAGTTGCCACACTTGATCTGCAAAAAAGCACAAATTCGAAATATTGACAAAATATTTTACACGGTCAATAGAAAGCTACATGTGATTCAGCCAGTTTACAAGAACACTTAGTAAAATGATGCTGCTGCATAATAATGTAAACAAACATGCCCTGTATATACTAATACACTCACTAATAAACACCACTTTTTGAACACTCGTCCATAAACCGATGTATCTTGCTTTTAAACAAAATGTTTATAATAACGTTAATGAAAATATGAGACAATGGCCCACTTGCGTGTGTACATTTATACTTTGGCGTTTTAAAAAGTTCAGGCACTGATCTGAAGCACTAGCTGAATCCTAAATAGCACTACAATCCCTAGAAAGGCGACCTACACAGTGCTTAAAATAAGCGCGCTTCATTCAAATACGAGTGCACTACATAGCTAAAAATGTGTCATTTGACACATTAAACAACTTAAGGTCTGAAATGCTGGCAGGAACGACCATTAAAACAACACACTTCACACTCGTTTCTAAACAGATGCTAATATAGCATTAAATTATTAAAAAAACACTCGGTTTTAAAGCGCGTACGTTTATGTTTAGCACGAAGCTAATTAGATACCTTTAAATACCAGCGAAAGTCTTCTCCGTCAGGTCTCACGTTTGTGACGTTCTCCAACGTTGCTTTGAACTGCAGGCCAAATTTCTGAGGAAAGCAATATTTGTGTTAAATAAACGCCATTTAATACCGTAATAAGGCAGATCCGAGCGCACATACCCCCATGTTGGCGTTTGCGTAAATACGCTATCCTTAGAATAGGTTTATGTAAAGAGCGTAGACAGCGATACGCCGCCTCGTGGTTGTGTCTCAAACGCCTCCGTTAAGAGCATACGAGTGCACTATAAATGAGGCACGGTTTCCTTTTCTGTACCCTGCATAGTGCACTTCTTATACAAAACAAAGCAATTTAGAACACACCCGGTTGAACAGAAAGGAAAACGCAGTTTATCAAATCGCTTTTATTTCTCTTTTGCAAATACAATCGTGGTGGAGTAAATTCACGCGTATTAGGCAAAAAGCACCAACTATCTACAAACAAAGTAAAAAACAAACTCATGTTTTAAGTTTTAGTGATCTAGCTACAATTCAAGTAATTGTCTGGTCATAAACAAAATCATGAAATCACCCTGATCTTTAGGTATAAAATATGAATGTTGAGTCCAAACGTGTTAACAGGCTTCACACTGAATGCATATAGATGTAAACCTTGAACCCTAAATGCAACATTCCCTAGCAGCAAAAAGATCTTGCATGATTGACTGATTAACCCTTGAGCTTCAATTAAAAATAAAACCATCCCTTTAATAGTCAAGTAATTAAGCAACAGTAATAAAATCTGACCAAGAGCATCAAAGCAAGAGGGACTTTTTGCATGAAGGATAACCTGACCCACTCTGCCACCGTTCCTGAGTTCTGGTTTCAAGTTTTTAAAGGTATCGTACACAAACAAAGATCTAGAGTCTTAACCGGCCATACATCTGGAGTTTTTTTCACTGTGAGCGCATCATTTATTCACAACAGACAAAGATGACAGCACTCGTGCAAACAGAAAGCCCTCAATGGGTTAAAGTAAACCGAACATTTCAAATAAAAAAAGTCATATCGGCCGGTCGGACATCTGTGCAGTTCCAGCTGTTCTTCCCGGACACGCAGCCCCACCCTTGGAAACGCGCCAGGATGGGACGGGATGAGGTCAGTGAGGTCTGCTCGACTCTGAAGTCCGTCTCTGTCTCTGAGGAGTGGCTGTACCGTTCGTGTAGCCGTTCTGGCGCTTGACAAAGCCGCCGTTTAGAATGTCCTGAATGTGCTGCACTATGAGATTTATCGCGACTGCCAAAAAAAGAGGAAAAACATTATTCAGAGGGGAAGGAATCCAGATCAGTGATTTCTAAGCAACTGCTGTATAATGTACTGCATTATATATCGTCAATCACACAGCGTAACCAGTTAAGCATGATTTTAGACTAGTCTTAAACAGACCTACCAAGGTTATCAGCACCACGTGGGATGATGACATCAGCATACTTCTTTGTCTGAAAAGGCGGTGAAGAGACGCCAAAGCTTTGAGTGTGCGGGTCGATACAAAAATCCAAGAACGCAGATCTTTAAAAATTCAGACACTCACAGGAAGACAAAATTCCTCGAAGGCTGGCTTCACAAAGGTGATGTACTGGGACAGAACCTGCTCCAACTCTCTTCCTCGGTCACTGATGTCCCGCAGAACTAACACGGGATCAAACTTTTAAAAAAGAACATCCTCTAGACACGAGGGTTTAGGAACATGGGTACCTCTGCGGGAGAGCCGCGTGTCGGCGTCTGTGTCCACGAACAGCTTCATCTGGAACAGGTCCCGGATCTCCTGTGTGTAGAACATGAGAATGCCCTCGAAGAGGACCACGTCGGCTGGGTACAGCGTTATGAACTTGTCTTTCCTGTGGAGGAGGCAGAAGTACGAGGGTCGATTGAAAGAAAAAAAAAGTACTAAAAAAATCTGCTATTTGATTCATTTAACTGAAAAACAGATTTCAAGTTGAATTTGGTAAATATAACTTGATGCCTTGATTGCTGATTAAATAAAAGAGGGAACCGAGGAAACAAACGTTGTACGTTTTACATTTCTTGCCCATTATTTTTTGCTCGTTTGTTTATTAGCAATTTCGCTTTGGTTACATATTCATTAGAGCAACAGAAATATTGATATATTTTAAACCAGATATAAGATCAGACAACATCGTCATATCGACAGATAACAAAAGTCTGACCACGCCCCCATCTTCATCGTGCCTAAATAGAAAAAGGCTGAAACAAGTGATACCCACCTGGGCATGGAACCCAGGACCTTCTTGCTGTGACGCTACAGTACTACCAAGATGTGCCATATAATTGAAATAGCCTTTGCCTCGGGTATGTTAGGAGGGATGATGATTATGTTTCTGATTATGTTTCTGCTGACCTGGAATGAGTAACGAAGTCATACTCTGGGATGTGAACCGTCTTGCCCTGCAGAATGTCATGAAGGGTCTTCAGGATAAGCTCGGTGTCAAAAGCATCTAGGAACAGAAATTGATTTGGGGGAAAAAGGAGACGCATTCAATCAAGACGCTACAGAACTCTGTCTGCTGAGTTTTTACCCTCAGGCCCATCATAAACAGCTGAACACCATCATCAGCTATAGGTCATAGATGCTTTATTACACAGTTACTGCACATTATTGTTTTTACATGTTTACTGCTGCACTAATATTTAATCTGCATTATTGTTGCACATTGCTATTCTTCGAATAACACTTTAAAGCACAAGTCTATGTATACTGTGTACACTATTGTTCAGTTCATTGTCTTTAACCCCTTATCCTAATCAGGGTCTGTGGGGGTAGACTACTAGGGTATACTAGGGAGCCGGAAACAAATTCCTTGTTTGTGTGAAACATGCTTGGCCAATAAACCTGATTCTGATCAAAGTGGAGTTTCCATGAGCCATGCACCGAGCCAGAGCCCTTCAGGTATCAATACCACTACGAAGCAATGCTGGTATCCTGTTGTGCTGATGGTTTCATTACCTGGATGATCAAAGTTGAACTGGCCCTTGGTGGCTTTGGCCTTCTGCTCAGGGGTGAGCACTTTGTAGAAGCTGTCCTGGCTCAGGATGGCCACCTGACGCTGCCGATGGTCGATCTCGTTCTGGCCCAGCAGCTCCATGATCTTGGCGCATACTGACGACTGCAGACAAATAGTTTGCTAGACGGTTAGACCACATTCCGAACAAGGACGTGGAAAATGTCCTCAACATTACCGAAACGTGTTCACCTGCCTATCAAAGTTTTGTCCCAGTGACCCTCGGAACGGGTTTACCTACATCACGATTGCGTCATTAAGGATGACGTCATGTAGTAAACACAGATTCTGAATCCTCCCTGTAACCGAGTGGGCTACGTGCGACACACAAAAACAACCACGAACAATAATAAAGGGCGCACAAAGAGCCCCGGTCGTGTTTAACACACGTCAGACGACATTATAATTATATATAATTATATAATTAAGATCCCAAAAGTCTGAGAGACGGTGGAGATACACGAAAAGACTTGGAAGTGTCGGTCTGCTTCAGTCGGACATTTAATGGGGTAGAAATGGACAGACTCGATCAGATATCGAGCTAGTCTCGTCGACCAGGTGCAGGTGAACCCCCGGGAACGATGGGATCCCCGGAGGAGTCAAACCCGCGCGAGCTGTGGAGTTCAGACATTCCGATACGCCGCGCCGAACAAAACTGTGAAACGGGCGCATTTCACACCTGTTTACCTAAATATAAATCAACTAGCCGGCAGACACTCGAAAAGAAATCACAAACACGAGTCATATTTGAATAAACAAACTTTAAACAAATGCCACGAGGTCGGAAAGGAGCGACTCCACTCGCGCGCTTCGACCGTTACACAAAGCCCAAACAAAACCAGCTCGAGCGCGGAAAGATAACGGACCAAAACACGACACCGACCTTTCCACTGGCCGTCCCGCCAGATACACCGATGAGAAAGGGTTGTCTAACCGCGTTGCCGTTCTCCCCGTGGTCCTGAAGCCGCGTTTCACTATCGCCAGCCATGCTTGCTCTGCCGCTAGCCCGCCACCGAGCTGATCCCAAACCGCCCCACAATCCCTCTCTACGCACACTACGTATCAACCGAACGAACGGCCCCGACGCCTCTTCTAGCCCACTACTCGAGTCTCAATCTACGCATTTGGAATCAGGCATGATCCTTCCTTTCTGCCACGCTGCCGCAAGTGAAACCAAATCCCAATTTAGTACCTAGTGCCCTAGAAATCGCACCAAAGACATTCATTCGACCCCCTAAGTAGTGCACCGTGGTAGGCTACGTGGTCGTGCTTAGAATACGGACCCCCTTTTTAGTCCCAAGTACCAAACAAGGACGTTTTTTGAAAAGATACAATCCAAATTTATTAATAAATGGAAAGTGTGCGTCAATAATGACTTACAAAGATGTATTCAGTGTTTATTTATGAACCCGGGAACGTTTGTTACAAAAGTTTACACGTGTCAAATACAAGTACATTCAAAGAAGTAGTTTGAACTTCTGCAATGGTTCTTTATCTGTAATTATAGGACTGAAGTTCTGTTATAATTCCATGATTTTCTAGGCACCAAAACCAGCATGACATGAATTAGAAGGCATGTCTGTCATCATAAAATAAAATTAAAAAGACTCCATCCTGAACGTCTTTTGAGGTCAGAACGTAATATGTGATTGTTCGAGCGCTTTGGAAGAATAAAACAAATGATAAACAAAATTATTGTCCAGTTAGTGCATGAAGACGTGCGTGGACAAATCTTAAATCTGATTGACATTATAAAGGACCAATAGAAAGCAGCAATTTGTTAAGCCCGCCTTCCTTTTTGTAACGTCATTCGAGCTTCACGTGTGGTAGGCTGCGTCTCAATCCAAAAACGAGTGTGTTACTTGTCAAACAATACGTGCAGTGTTCAGTTATCAAACGTAATAAATTAAAAGTTATACTATACTAACTCTTGCTCTGGGTATATATTTATAGCTGTATAATTTTCAAGTAGGTATTTGTTACGCTGTCTATAAAGCCAGCAGTGCAATAAGTGCACTAGTTCGGCGTTTATGCTAGTGCGGTAGGATGCGGTTTGTAACGCAGCCCTAGTGCTGCTTGAAGTTAATGGAAGTGTGGATACATTAAACCAGGGGACTTTATTATTCCAGTGGGACTGAAACCACGCATGTTCGAAAGTAAGTTTAGTAATGTTACATTTTCTCCAAGTTTATTTAAATAAGTTATGCTGGTTATAGTTATTGAATCATGTGGGATAATGACAAGGCTGAATGTATTCATTTACATGTAACTGGCGTGTCTTGATTCTTTTTTATCTTAACGTTAGAATGTCAATATGAAAAACTTTAGGCGTTGTAAGAACATTGTTTTGCAAGGTTTGAGTTTAGTACAGCATTGTTTATTGTTAATTTTGTGACGATGTTCTATCAGTCGTCATTCAAATTTTGCCTTAAACATTCCAGTTATGTTAGAATTGGCAGCATTGAATACAATAATGTATTTTACATAAATACAAACTTGTTTACCCTCCACTATACTGTTGTCAATATGCTGGAACTGCATGGTCGGGAAAATAACCAACAACCACCTCTCAAATCAGAAAAAGACTCACAACATAGATTATAATCATAATTTATTATTGTTACTATGATTGTAATGATTATTAACCCAGCCGTCTGCTTTCTTCTGCAGCCATGCGTCTGCTGAGCTCAGGCCTGACCCCATACCTTCACAAGTGTGTACGGTTCACCCTAAAGAGAGCAGCTTCATCAGGGACCATGCAAATCAACCATCCTCTAAACTTCTGGGGTGGCCGAAGAGTCGACACAGGGGACAGTACGGGATTAGAACCGGTCTACGAGCCTGCAACTGGTGATCACTCATATGAAATTTGATCCCACTTTAATATAGAGTTCTTCACCAAACCTGATTGTGCAATTAGACTTTGAACAGTGCTCACATGCTTCTGTTGCCGTAGGACGTCGGTTGTGTCAGCTGCAGCCGTGCAGAGCAACGCAGGTCCAGGAGGCCGTGAGCAGCGCCCAGACTGCCTTCACACAGTGGAGCAAGATGGCTGGAATGGACAGAGCCAGGATCTTACTGCAGGCAGCTAGACTCATTGAGGTACCCTGGGCTCATAGTTTACCTTAGACCAGCATAATCAGAGCAAACAACATCAGTAGCTGAGGTGATCGTGCAATCTGTCCACAGAAGAAACCGTGATGACACCAAAGAATCAAATGAGATCAATGACCTAATCATAAAAAAGCACTGTTTTGAAAATAATAATACAGGACAGTTTTTAAAGGCTCTGTTTAACCTATAGTGTCAAATACAAACAGAACTACAGCCACATCGCCCAGCTCAGGCTGTATAAAAATGCAGAAGGCCACTGGCTGGCTGGCTAATTTAAACCATTTTATGTGGTAGGAAAGAAGGGAGGAGATTGCCATGGTGGAGGTGGTGAACAACGGCAAGTCAATCACTGAGGCCCGTCTGGACGTGGACTCAGCCCGACTGTGCATCGAGTATTTTGCTGGCCTCGCCACGACTATGGCAGGTTTGTTAGTGTAACGTTAGTAATTGCCTGCTTCTATCATTGATTTCAATTGCTGTGATGGTTGTCCTTGCACTGCTGCTTTCTTGTTGCTTCGCAGGTCCAAGTCAGGGGTCCCATGTGCCTCAGTTATTAACTGTGTGCACGTTTCCTTGGTTGCCAATTCTGTCGGGTTCTGTCAAGTTTTGCATATTAGACCCGTGCCACTGAAACACCTTTATGGTTGATGTGTCGTTTGTTTTTTTTAGGCCAGCATGTTCAGCTTCCAGGAGGATCGTTCGCTTACACTCGCAGGGAGCCGTTGGGTGTTTGTGTTGGAATAGGGGCGTGGAATTACCCCTTCCAAATCGCAGCATGGAAGTCCGCTCCAGCTCTCGCCTGTGGTAAGATAAAGCCCGTTCTAATCTATTGTATGTTTTTAGACCCACGTTTAGGTGATCAGTCCACACAGTCTAGAGTATTCTGCTAAATGTTACCCTTCCACCCTCATCAGGTAATTCGATGGTGTTTAAGCCATCTCCTTTGACCCCAGTGAGCGCGGTGCTGTTGGCAGAGATCTACAAACAGGCTGGAGTTCCAGACGGTCTCTTTAATGTGGTACAGGGTGCTCAGGAGACCGGCACTATGCTTTGCCAACATCCTTCTGTGGCAAAGGTCTCCTTCACAGGAAGTGTAGTAACAGGCAAGAAGGTACATTTTTTATATTGGCTAGTATTAGCTGCCATAGGGTGCCGACTCGGGTTCAGTGCTGGACCCAAGCAGGCGTAAAAATAACACACACCAATAGATAATATGTCTGTATGTGGATGTTTGAGGTCAAGCAGCATATGTTTACATTTGCAGATCATGGAAATGGCTTCACAAGGTGTTAAGCCGGTAACGCTAGAGCTCGGAGGCAAATCTCCATTGATCATCTTTGAGGACTGTGACCTAGAAAATGCCATCAGGGGAGCACTTATGGCCAACTTCCTTTCCCAGGGCCAGGTACTATTTGTTTTCATAATTGACTTAATGAGTAGTAGACTAGGATATCACAAATACCACAACTCTTCGCTCTTGACTGTTTTTCCATACACAGGTGTGCAGTAATGGAACTCGAGTATTTGTACACAAATCCATCCTGCCTCAGTTTCTGAAGGAGGTGGTGAGGAGAACCGAAATGATTCGGATCGGCGACCCCCTGCTGGAGGAGACGCGCATGGGAGCGCTGGTCAGCAAGCCGCACCTACACAAAGTGCTGGCGTATGTGGAGAAGGCCAAGGAAGAGGTAGGTCACAGATGGACGATGCCGATCGTATCGAACCATTCAGCACAGTGCCCTTTTTTCATGAAATGTAAACATCATGACACCTTTGCTTCGTTTTGTTCTACGTAGGGAGCCCGGGTGCTTTGTGGAGGGGAACTGTTCACGCCCGTGGACCCCAGACTCTGGATATTATATGACTCCATGTGTGCTTGGTGAGTGACACCAATTAGTGCAGGAGCTCACAGAACACCTCAGGCATGAGTACGAACATCGATTGCAGGCATTGTTGATTGTGAAGACTTTTATTTGATTTTAGATAACTGCACTGATGACATGACATGTGTCAGAGAAGAAATCTTCGGACCTGTGATGTCCGTATTGGCGTTCGAGACGGAGGACGAGGTTCTTCGGAGGGCCAACGACACCACCATGGGACTGGCCGCTGGAGTTTTCACAAAGTAACATTCTTCTCCTCTAGCCAGCTTTGATAACTAACTGGCCAGAGTCGTGACAGGCCCGATATAGCTCAGATTGATACACAGGTCTGTCCACAATTATATCAAAAGGGTCATCAGAAATGTACGTAATGGAGAATTAGCATAATCCTACTTGGGGGGGGGGGGGGTCCTTTATACTGAGAAAATAATAATCCCACATCAGCTCTAGAAAATTCAGAACGTTTGAAGGCTTTTGTAAAATGAATTCTCACGTCGTCGAAGGTGAAATGACGTACGTAGAATTATTAACACGGGAAATAATGACACCGTATGTGTTCAACCTCTTCCAGAGACATTCAGAGAGCACACCGTGTGATTGAGAACCTGCAGGCTGGATCCTGTTTTATCAACAACTACAACATCACGCCCGTGGAGGTGCCATTTGGTGGCTACAAAACCTCAGGTGACGAACTTCTGTTTAAAACGTACTGAAAAGAATGCAAAGCTTATTCACACAAACGTAATACATTGGTATGTATTATATAATAATATATAATCTTGGTATTCATTGTGCATGACTGTTGAGTCACTTTTAGTACTATTTGACACAAGGTATGTGGCTTAGACGTATGTTTTCAACGAAACTAGTCTCCCCACAGACAAATCAGCCACGCACAGTAATACGTTTCTTAGATACCAAGAATTTATCACTTGATTATTCCTTGATTGTTATCGATCCAATATAGACTGTTGGTCTGAGGACCTGATACTGACCTAAAACAAGATACTGGCAAAACCAGAACTGTCGCAGCCCTGACCTAATGCAATTTTCTTAACGCCTTTTTCTGTCATTGCAGGTATAGGAAGAGAAAACGGTCAGGTGACGATCGAGCACTACTCTCAGCTCAAGACTGTAGTGGTCGAGATGGGAAATGTGGAAAGTCTCTTTTAAACGCTCAGGTCACAGAAAGGCGCTCTCACGTACAAACCACCAGATCACTAGTTACACCATTGCGCTTCATAACCCTGAATGGGTGCAAGATATCACCTCCAAATAATTGTATTTGTATAATACTGTAATATTTGGTAAAACATGTCATTAAATATTAAGTCGGTTAACATCTGCACTATTCCTGCGCATGCAGCGCTTAGAGAAAGATTCCATAGTTACTTTTTTTATTTATCATTTATTTATATTTATCACATGTAAAGCCACACGAAATAAAACAATCCCTCTGCCACTAGAGTTTGACTGAGGTTTAGGTAAGGTCAGCAGAGGTCACACACAAGACACTGAAGAGCAACCCGAGCAATCCTCAGACCACGATCATCTTTGAACGATTGTATTAAGCCCATTAAGTCAAATAACTGCAGTCCAACCAAGACAACGTCTTCAAACTCTGTTCAAGCAATGTCGAGGCATAACTAAACGTCTAAAATACTAAAACGGCCTCATTCTTCAACCTAAACAAACTGGAATGGACTTTTAAAACTTTCTTCGGCACCTCTTGGTTAGTTTTTTGATTCCTCTCTGATGACACAAAAACATTTGAAATATTAGAACTAAATAATTTGAGAAAATGGTCTTTTTAGTTACTTGTAAAGTGACCCATACTCTATACTCCATAAAACCTTTTTTGAAGACATGGTTCACGAGTCTGGTGTGGAGTGACCCTGACTCCTGCCAACCACGTTTTGAGATTAACTGGAATGGTGTTTTTGTTGGTGCCCTACGAAGCGATGTTCACATTCATCAGTTCAGTTCATCGTCTTTGA
>JAYDZF010000032.1:1781184-1793814 GCA_034509105.1 Microcambeva barbata | reverse complement strand
AAAAGGCGAGCAATAGAAGTAGAGCCTCTCTGCGCATGCTCCGATTCACGAAACTATCTACGTCATCAGGGTGCTTCGTGAATTTGGGCTGGTTTTGCGCAAGGAGCGTAAAATTGGTCAGTTTTTTACATACTTATAATGTCCATAAAATTTTAATAAATCAATAACATTGACCCCGATCTACGATCCGATGATAATCAAGCAACATTTCATAATGCAAAGAAGACTTAAATATAAATATACATCATGAAACTAAACCATATTTTCAACTAAAGAAACATTGATTTTAGGTGGCGTGCAAATCATACCGCTACAAGAACAACATGGTCACAAAGCCGCTTAGCATGTTGTTAAAAGATAATTATTCGAATAACGCTTGCTGGTATCCTTGTTGCATGTTTTCCTCCGATTATTTATCCAACTTTCACTGTTTCAAAAGAATAAAAAATAAGTAACGTGCGAGTCTCTGCTTCGGCGTCCACAACACAGCTGACAAAACAATGGCGCATCGGTGACGTCACACTGAACACACGTGACTTACAGAAACCAATCAGCTACAAGTAATAAGTAGGACTGTAGTGTGTAGTAACAGGGTCAGCGTCGCAGAAGTTGTTTACTTTCATTTAGAGGAGACCAGTGTGTCACGATTTATAAAGTATTTGTATGATCAGTATACTATGAGCACTAAATAACTTTGTAACTTTTACTTTCTATTGTTAATTAATCAACCGTGTGCTTGTTAAAACACAGGGCAGCAAAGCTTTTATTACTTTTAATGAACTAAGTTTGAGGATTTTGTTCGGAACCAATTATATAATAACAAAACAATTCCTTTCATTGCAATAATATAACAATACTAAATTTCCTCCCTTCACTGAACGTTTAGTCTTACAAAAAGTGCACAACATTGTTACTGAAGAATTAATAAATATACTGCATTACACTAGTGTCGAGCTGATTCCAGATCCAACGTTGTTGAATAATCAGCTCATAAGATTACATACAGTAATCTTAATTTAACAAATACCTAAACCACTTGTTCTTTTTAAAAACTGAGCCACAACCTGTTTTCACTTGCATTTCACACCAATCATGACCACTTAACCTTTAACCAGTGTTCCTGTTTATTGTGTTTTTAAATGGTGTAATATTTTATTACAGATTTTTCCATAAACGTTTACTCAGTTCTATTTTGGATTCTGTAAATTTAAATCATTATACATAGTAATTAATAGTAACAAATTAGCTGTTTATTTAGATTAGCTGTAGTTTTTTGCCACACATTGTGACAAGGCAGTAGTTAATATAATTGAAATCATTTGACAAATGTCTGCATGTGTATGATGATCAAGTCTAAGTACCTATAACTGCAATCTGCAAAATAAATAACTTACTAGCCCATAGTCTATATTTATGTTTTTTAATGTGAAAATGGGAAGATGGTGTAAAAAAAAAAAAGCCAGCAAAATAAACACACTTGAGCATGTCACACAATGTAAATAACACTCTAAATACTCCACACTCATTTTTTCACTTAACAAGATCGTAATTATGGTCTTATGGTCCTATACAAGTGCCAGTGTTGGGACTGCTAGACTAAGCTGCAGAATCTTGTGCGTTTAGTTTTGTTTGGAGAAGAAGTCTTTGCTCTTGTTGACATCTGGCTTGATTGTGTCCTTCCCGGGCTTCCATCCGGCTGGGCAAACTACAAAACACAAAGACAGGAAATGGTAATAAATCACTGGTTAATATCTAGTTACTCCACTAATTATGCACTACAACCAGTGACCAGTGGTCATACCAGCATCATAATCAAAAGTTCTGAAATAGCTGGTTACAAACCTGAAATCTTTTTAAATGCCAAATTAGCCCGGCACCCAGTTCTAAGAAGGGTTAATTCTAGTTCACGGTCTTGTAATGTATGATAATGTATACAGATGGTCAAGGGGTCTGAATTGTTTGCAAATCAACTGTACTGAACATCTTTAGATTTAGCTTTGACATGTACAGCACTGTATTTATTGTTAATGACACTGTACTTTACCTTCACCGTGTTTGTCGGTAAACTGAAAGGCCTGAACCAGACGTAGGGTCTCATCAACAGAACGGCCGACTGGGAGGTCATTGATGGTTATTTGCCTCAGGATGCCTTTGTCGTCAATGATGAAAAGACCTCTGTGGAAAAATAAATAAGCAATTGACTGAATATCAGGGTGCTATACCCTCCCACTACATTTACTTAATTATAAATTACCACCTCAGCAGAAAAAATACTTTGTAGAATTACAATGTTATTACATTTTTATATTAAATGTAATGTTCAGAAAGTCTATAAAATCCAGAATCTTTTCAAAAAGTTTTTTTTTTTCAGTTGTCTCTCTTAGAGAAGTTCTTTGTGGGGTGTGAAGCCAATATCCACAGTAGGTATTACTAAGTGACTGCTGGAACATTCTCAATGTTCTGATTAAACAGCTCAACATCTACAGCGTCTGTACTGCACACACCTGTAAGCAATGCCTTCATCCTCCTTCAGAACACCAAAGTCTTGGGAGATGGTGCGTTTGGTGTCGGCTACCAGAGGGATCTTCATATGTCCTAAACCACCTTGCTTCCTGGGGGTGTTAATCCTGACAAAGAAAGGAGAACGTTACTAAGATGCCGACAAACTTAGAAGTCTGACTCATATAAACCTAGCTTACCAGGCAAGATGGCAAAAGTGCGAGTCGACAGAAGCACCAATGACCTCGCAGTCGATCTTCTTGAACTCCTCAGCAGCATCACTAAAGGCGATGATCTCAGTAGGGCACACAAAGGTAAAGTCCAGAGGATAAAAGAACAACACTAGATACTTTCCTGCAAGGACAAAGAGAGCAAACAATTTAAACAAATAGTCAATTTGCTTTAAAATAATATTATCATGATACAATCCAAGAACATTGGAACAGCAGGACAAATGTGTTGGTGCCACGTGGACATTTTTTCAACAGATTGATAAAGAGTAAAAGTGAACATTTTGTGTCCTGTTTGTAATGCTTCAATTAAAAATAAGCCAAAATGTTTTTAAAAAACCCAAAATGTTTTAATAAAGAAAAAACAAAGAGTATCAGCTCATGATCAGACGTGTCCCTGAGCATTGTCATACCTCTGTAATCAGACAACTTGAGGTCCTTAAACTGGCCATCGGGCATCACTGCCTTGGCTGTAAAGTCGGGGGCAAGTTTCCCAATCTGTGCTTTGCCAGCTGCCATCTTTTAGCACTGTAAAGAGGAAGTGAAAAAGGTAAATATACCCAAGATTAAAAAAAAACATGCTTACATGCATACAAAATTTAAGATTATAGCCTATCTAGGATTATAAATATATCGCATTACTTAAAAAAAAAATAGTTCGGACTGGTGATGTAATGCATGTAGGTCCTGAGATCTTGGAGTCCGACCTATAACAATAACATGTTTTTGTAAAGTGGTAGATCTTCATAATAAGAGCGACCTGATGGAAAGTGAACTTACTTTATTACTTCCTCTATTTCGCAATATTTATGATCATTAACAGGCCCACAGTCCAACAGAAGATATTTTACCAAGGTTTACAGCCTGTGCAAGTTCTTTTAGTACATAAAACCGTATGCTCAGTCCTTAAGTCTAGTAAAATGGCTGTAAAGGCACAACTGTCATTAAAAATGATCTTTCGCGAATTGCTTTTGGAAGGTAAGGGTTGTAGCCAAATTGAAACCTTGTTCACTACACATGCTCACTAAGTATACAAGAAAATAACGGATTTACACACACTACGTAGGGCACTAAGTAGTGTACAGGTCGGCCCGGTTCAAATAAACGCGACCCATTCAACAGGTCTTCCGAGGAACTTTTTTCACGCTTTGTAAAACATCATTTATACTATGTCCGTAAGTATTAATATAAAATACGAATGAATGATGTAGTTTATTCTATTATAATGTTTACATAACGTGAAAGCCGAAAAGTTTAAACGTCGGTCACGCTACCTACCAACGATGATGTACAGCTTTTTAAAATATGAAACATAATTGATAACATGCAAATGAGTTCAGGAAAATGTTTAGAAAAATGTTTAGAAAACACGTACCCTGCTGTATCAGCCTTCCGTACGGGGTTCAAGAAAAACCGTGGAAGAGCTCTTTTCGCAGAGGCTTTTATAAAGGAGCTGAAATCTCGCGATACTTGCACGACCCCGAGTTCACGTCTCACGACTGAATCACGGAGCAGGATGGTTCTGGCTGTGTTAGCATGACTCTGCACATTTCCCCTAACAAATCTTATTAAATTACATTAAGACGAACAGTAAAAGAATATACATTCGGTTTAATTTACTCCCATCTTCTGTTTATGCAATAAACCGACTACTCCTAATGCAATGCTTTTACATTAACAGAAACTTCATTTACTTCAATGGAGTTGTTTGAATGGTTTAGATACCCATCAGCACTTTGACTGTAGAAATACATTTTAAACATGAGGGAGTATTGTAATATTTCTGTGGAACAAAAAAACAACAACTCTGTAAACAGTACAGTTAGGCTGTTGATTTACAAATGCTGACATTAACAACCCTTTGTAAATGTCCATCATGGCTGTATAAATATTTGATTTTACTCATGGTACAAAATAATAAGTCAAGAAGACTAGATTAAAATATGTAATGCCACTTTTGAAAACATGTCTTTCTTGCTTTTGTACCATTTCTGGCTTGCCATGCCTTTATATAATATCAATAATCTTAGGTTCCTACTTCCCTGTATTACAAAGGTTGTCTTACACAAGTTAATTTGATCTATTGTTTTAGCTTTCACTTATGTATAATCCCTCTTATCCATAAAAGAAGTCCGGTCTGTTTATTAAGTGTTTAACATATACACACTTAAAATCTGATGTACCAAATATGTGTCATGATTCTCAAACCATAGCCTATGTGAAACATTGCTGACTGTCATTTGCACACTTCTCATCATCTTTCTTTCTTGGCTTTGTCCGGTTATTCTGTTGCCATGGGCACGACATGAAGGGCTCTGATAAGAGGGGTCTCAGACAAAGACTGTATATTAAAACACAGCTGCAGGCTTTTAATCAAATTCATTAGCAAAAACAGGGTGTTCAAGGGTGAAAACCTCATAACCCATGCTCAAGTGAGTACAACAAATAGAATCTGAAGGTCAAAGGTTTTCAGACACATTTACACAAAACGGTAGACTTTTGATCATATCTAGAACTTTTAGTGATTAAATTGTAACAACAATGTTTATTACAAACCGGTGTAATGCTTCATTACTTAAATATAGTCTGATTAATCCATTCTAAACCAACAATGGTGTGTGTTTTGGTACATTGTCCAGCTGGAATGCATCATCTGCATCCTATATACTTATGATGGCTTAAGGTTGACCTAAAACATTAACATTTAAAAAGTTCTTCTTAATAAGTTAATTAGCTCTACTTGTAGCAAAACAGTCCAAAACATGTCAGTCCATGGCCCTGAAGCAGAAAAGTGTCTGTGAATAAATGGTATTTAAAAGTTATAGGATTAAAAAGGACGCCACAGTAACAAGATCACATGGTTCACACTGGCGCTTCCAAATTTTTAAAACATCCTCATTTGTAAAACAGTTAACAAAACCCCAACTCACTCAAAATAGCAAGATGCTTCTGTAATGATGACTAGTAAAAATAAAAGTAATGTAGTACATTGCACTCAAAAACTCAACACATAAAGCTCAATAATAAAATACAGTTCTGTATCAAATATGTTATACATTAACTACTATGTATGTATGCTTGAAGTAGAATTAATTTATGTATTTATTATTTGAAGTAGTAATGTTACTGCCTTAAACAGAAAATTATTGACAGGATTTTCAACTGAATGAATTTATGAACCGAATTTCAATGCCTAAAATAATAATAATGCTTGAATAATCTTGATTAGTTTTTGAATAGATGTGCATTGTTCCTTGTTAATTAGCCAGTCCTTGACAAAATGCCAGATGGGGTTAGGGTATAATTATGTGTGGTTTCCATTGCTTTCCCAGTATGGAATTGAACAGCATGTTGAACCAACTGCTGTGCTGTTTCTCCCTACAATCTACTAATATCTCAAGCTTGCTCTGTTGCATATCAGCTCAGACAGGCCTGGACTTAACCATAATAAATCTGTGTTGTCAAAACACAACATATTAACAGACACTAAACAGATGGAGTTCACAAGGTTAGTGCAGCTCAACCTCAAGCATTTCGTAACTAGATTATAGTAATTATTTTTTTTTTCAAGATGTCAAATAAGTGCTTTAAATTCAAATTAAAAAGAGCTCTGGTTAAACATCTTTTGATCTGACATCATATATCACATAGATATTTGAAATAATGCAATGTCATGTTTAGTGTGATTATATAACTATGAAAATACCACACTCCGGACAGTGCAATGCTCAGAGGACAGGGTCGAACACCACACGACCACCTAAATACATGATATAGAAATGAATGAATATATGCGAATTAATCCCTAATCAATTAAAGAAGAAAACAAAAAAATTAAAGCCCCGCACTCAGGCTGCCAGGGAAACATCACATTATCCATTGGCGATAGATTTTTTTCTCTACCCGCATTCCGACACCCTGCCGCGCGGTTAACATAGGAGGTGTGGCTTTAACGAAAACGGGTAAGAAAAAAAGCCGTCCCAGCTGATCGCATCGCCATCTTGACAGGAACGTAAACACACAGAACCACACTGATAGACAATTGCCCGCAAAGCTGTACGGAGATAAAACTGAATTGTGTTATTCTTTTCCAGCATTTGCATGTTAAAGGGGCGATTTAAGGGGGAAATGTCTAATTGACCGTGAATGCGTTTTATAAGCAGCGAAACAGGTAAGACAAGCTACATCTGGCTAGGATGCAAGCTCGTTTTGTACCCAGTAACTGGCTCTGTGATGTACAGGAGAACAATGTCAGCCCTTCTTTCTTAACGGACTGAAAATGAAATGGCGTTCTGGGGTGTTTTAGGTGATCGAATAGTAGCCTGTGGGTAATTATAGACAATTGTGTAGCTGGCTGTTGCTAATGCTAGCAGTGTTTGGGCTGTATGTGTATGAATGCAGGTAGCTTCCATGGCAACTGTCATTCCAGCTGCAGAGGACAAAAGCTGCGGCTCAGACACCAGTTCACATCGAGCTAGATGATAATCATATTAAATCTTGTAATGCACACTAGCCAGTTATTTCTCGCGGTTTGCCATTTACCACATCGTTTAAACCTCAATGTAGGCACCCCGTCTAATTATTGAGTTCAGGTGTTTCAACCGCACGATAAAATACGTTTCAGTATTTATTTACATCATCCAGGAAACGGTTGGGGGAAATGTTAAGAAAACGGTTTGAATTGGAACGCTGATCCTGAGCCAGGCCTTACAAAGGCTTTTTTTGCACCCACTGTTGAGTCCTTCAGCAAAACCCTTAACCTGGTCTGCTTCCAAACAAGCTGGAATATGCGAAGCAAGAATTTCGTTGTACTGTACATCTGTGTATGTGTAATGACGAAGACCTCCTATTCTATTTATATTCTATTCCTATTTCTATTCTAATACACTTTCCACAGGTGTTTATTTTATTCTATTTAATTCCTATTCCAACTAATACACCTCCCACATGTGTTTAGACTGGAATAGATGCAAATGAGTACTGGAAACTTTATATGAATTGAATTTGGTTTTGTCATAGACATATCGACGATTCTATATATGCAAGTTTTCATTTTGTCCTGAATGGTTAGAAGGAAATCCACAGAAACTGGACTAATTCAAGGAACCTTTACTGTCGCAATTTGGCTAATCTGAATACCCCTGTGCAATCTGGCGACCTCTGCCGGCGGATTCTTACAGCGAACATCATCTTCTTTAGAGGGTTATGGCCTTCATGGAGTACTTCTGAAACACGGTTAAATGTGTTAGTAAGCTGTTTCCTTAGGTTTAAGTATAATTTTGGTTTGTATTTATATAAAAAAGATTATATGCCACATGACTATATGGGCACATGACCATAAACTTGTTGGACACTTTATGGACAGTTTATCTCAAAGATAAAGCAAAGATCGGGGCCTTTTCCAGAATGTTGGCACAACATTTGAAGCATATTATTTGGTTAATATAACCGATATACACACTGATGTGAGCGATGAGTACGGCTAGCTCGTTTTCGAGTCGCTATCTATAACAGCAATTACAAGTCCGGTCATAAAGGTGTGTTTCCCGTCAGGCATGGAAGACCTTGGTGGTGCCGCCAATGCAGACTGAGGAAGAGTCAGCGCTGAGATGGACCAGGACTATGAGAGACGCCTCCTCAGGCAGATTAACCACCAGAATGTCCAAGAGGGCCACTTGAACAAGGTAAAGAAAAGATCGTCTGCTACATTTAAGCATACACCACGTCAGTAAGTATGTGGATGTGTTCAGCCACACCCATTGCTTAACACCATGTGTTGTAGACACATCTTGGTGGATGACTTACTTGGTTAGGGGATGGTCAGTCGTCCGACTACTTTTGTTTTTATGGTCTGAATTCCTGACATTGTTTTCTCCTCCACAGTCGGGCTGTGGTCCACTCGGCGTGAAATTGGGCGACAGGTACATACCCACCCGCGCCGGAAGCAACTGGAGCATCAATTTCCACCACGCCAACGTATGTGTTCTGTATTCGTGCCTCATGACTTAAAAACAGCATTTCTTAGACTCCATATTAATGTACAATTGATTTGCAGGAGAACTGCTGGGCACCGAACCAGAATCAGCGGTCCAAGGACGCAAGCGCAGACACCGGAAAGGGTACGAATCGGCCCGTTCCAAAATGTATAGGCGTCATTTTAGAGCCGCCAGTCCGACCCATTGACGTTGTTGATGTTTTTGAACCGAACAGATGCCGTGGCCTATGCAGCCCTGCTGCGGAACGAACTTCTGGGAGCAGGCATCGAGGCCGTACCGGATCCACACACGGATGATCAGAGGCATGCCGTCCTCTCCCAGGACTCCCGTAGCCTGTTCAGGGTGAGCGGCACCTCGCCATGCACGTTTCTTTGTAGTCTTCCCTCATGCAAGGAGCACAGTCCCGTGTGTAATGGCGTCTTGTTGTTATGCTTCAGTACACTATAAACACGAAGAGAGCCCCGTTTGACACCGGCAATGAGATCTCCCCGTATTCCCTCTCGCCTCTGAGTAACAAAAGGTACAGTCATTCCTGGACCATCGTTTCTTATAACACCTGTGTGTTTTAAGCATCCGTTTGTTGGTGTTTGACTGTCCGACTGTCCACAGTCACAAGCTGTTGCGCTCGCCGAGGAAACCAGCGCGAAAAATCTCCAAAATCCCTTTCAAGGTGCTGGACGCACCGGAGCTGCAGGACGACTTCTACCTCAACCTGGTACGCCGACGTTCACATGCTAAATACTAACTAAATACGAGTGACCCCAAGTTTGCATGATCTTTCATCATCTGGAAGCAATAATAACAAATAGGAGGAAACGTTCTTTGGGGGACGGTGGTAGCCTAGTGAGCAGAGTATTGGGCCATCAACCAGAGATTGGCGGTTCTAATCAAAGCTCTACTAGGCTGGGTCCTTGAGCAAGACCTTTAACCCTCACTGCTCCAGGGGAGCTGTACGAGGGCTGAGCCTGCGCTCTGACCCCAGCTTCTAAAGTTGGTATATGCGAAGAAAGAATTTCATTGTACTGTACATCTATACACGTGTAATGACAAATGAAGGCATTATTATTATTATTATTATTGCCCTTGGCTTAAGAAACAGGATGTCAGATAAGCCTAGTTGGACAGGCCATTCAGGTGCAATTTTCTATGGTCTGAACAGGTAGACTGGTCAGCCGGAAACCTGTTGAGTGTCGGTCTGGGGGCTTGCGTTTACCTGTGGAGCGCCTGTACCAGCCAGGTTAGTGTGCGTCCGCATTGGATCTACCGATGATCAGTGGTTTCTGATCTTGACGTCACATTTTTTTCTTCTTCTCCTCAGGTGACCAGGTTGTGCGACTTGTCAGTAGATGGAGATTCTGTGACCTCGGTCTGTTGGAATGAACGAGTCAGTCATGTTTTATTTCTGACATTTTTCGAGAAACTACATAGTAGAGCTTCAAACAACTGGTTCCCAGTGGATGGAAATGTCTATTTTGCTGTGGCGTTTCCTTTTTCTCTTTGAAGATGACTTGACGGGTGTTTTACAGGGCAACTTGGTCGCCGTAGGAACCCATAAAGGCTTCGTTCAGATTTGGGACGCGGCCGGAGGCAGGAAGCTGACCAGCTTGGAAGGGCACTCGGCCCGTGTCGGTTGGTACCACCATGAATTATTAACGGGAACTAGCTCTGGTAGTTCAGTACCAGTGACATCATACATACACGAGTCTTTACCTGAGAGAGATACGATCCATGTTCTCCGTTCTCAGGTGCGTTGGCATGGAACGGCGAACAGCTCTCCTCGGGCAGCAGGGACAGGGTTATCCTACAGAGGGACGTACGTGCTCCGCCCCCGGCCGAGAGAAGGCTGCAGGGCCACAGGCAAGAAGTATGTGGCCTCAAGTGGTCGCCGGACCACCAGCACCTCGCCTCCGGAGGCAACGACAACAAGGTGAGCAACAAGGGAACGTTTAACAAGCAGCACCTCCCGAAGTCCTTAAAATAAAAAATCTGAAGGCTTTTTTTGTACCCGTAGCTGTTGGTGTGGAACAGTTCGAGTCTGGTGCCCATGCAGCAATACAGCGAGCACTTGGCCGCGGTGAAGGCCATCGCCTGGTCGCCACATCAGCACGGCCTGCTGGCGTCCGGCGGCGGCACGGCCGACCGCTGCCTGCGCTTCTGGAACACACTGACGGGGCAGGCGCTGCAGAGCACAGACACCGGCTCACAGGTCTGCAACCTGGCCTGGTCCAAACACGCCAACGAGCTGGTAAGGGACTCACACAAGTGAGCTACATATTCAGCCGTGTTGACAAAATCAATGACAGTCCAGAAGAGCATGATGGGAAAGGAGTAACGGTGTTCTTCTCTTTGATGCTGTTTTCCAGGTCAGCACACATGGCTACTCTCAGAATCAGATCCTGGTGTGGAAATACCCCTCGCTCACACAGGTGGCCAAGCTGACCGGACACTCGTACCGCGTGCTCTACCTGGTAATAACCCTACTCCACTGATCCTAATCCACAATGCTTTGAGGCCAGAAGTATCTAGATGCCTGTCTGTCTGCTCGATCCTAATCCCCGGCTTATTTTTCTATGCTTCCTTGGGCTGAAATATCAGACAACACTTAAGATTTTAATTCTCAGCATTTAGCAGACGCCTTCCAAAGTGACTCACAGTAGTTACAGTATAGAGTAGGGATGTAACGATACTGTCTATTCACGATACGATTTTTTTTACACAACATGAAATTGAAGACAAATTGAACTTTTAATTATTAGTTATTGTTATTCACTTAACAAAAGTCATTTCACTATTTCTTGTTAGAAACAAAAATGACACTACAGTATTTGTAATTATAGTAGTTGCAAAACTATGTCAGCGCCCCCTGCCCCCTTAATCAAATCATCGATATGAATCGATCCCCCAAATGAAGCGATTCGTATCGATTCCTTTGGAATCGTTACATCACTAGTATACTGTCTGAGCAGTGAGGGTGGCTCAAGGGCGCAAAAGCAAGCAATATAGCCAAGGTGGGATCTGAACTGGCGTCCTCGGATTACTCATCCATGCCAGAGCATGACCTGGCTCACGGTTATTAAGACCTGCACTCCTAATCTTAAGATGATTTGCGTCTGTTTCAGGCGATGTCTCCAGACGGTGAGGCCATAGTGACAGGAGCCGGAGATGAGACTCTCAGGTTTTGGAACGTCTTCAGCAAAACACGCTGCACCAAGGCAAGTGTTCCCGTTTCAGACCCCACTAAGGTGTCGGCTTCTCAGGTGACTTGCTGGATGTCAAAAGCAAGCCAGAAACATTTATTTTCTTAAAGAAAGGCTGGAGGAAGTATCGGCGGGTAAACCATCACCGTCCCGTGGAACATGAACTTGGAAAACACATGACTTAACATTCGGTAAGCCATCATGGACGATCATATCATGACCATATGGCTGGTGCAACGTATTGGACTAGTAATCAGAAGGTTGCTGGTTCAAGCCCCACCCCTGCCAGGTTGCTGCTGTTGAGCCCTGTTGAGTCGTAAGTCGCGTTGGACAAACATGTCTGCTAAATGAAAATGATAGTATTTCTCCAGACCTCTTCTTCTGTTTCGGTCTTCAAGCATCACTTCTTTTTGATATTGTTCCGTCCTCGTCCTCTTTCACCTCCAGCTCTTCCAAGCATTTGCCTTTTTCAATTCGTTCTTTAGTTCTTCTCACGACGCGTCCAAAACTACTGGTCCTGAAATGAGATACCAGGATCCAGGTCCAGGATTCATCTGTTTGTATTATTCGTTTTTTTGCCATCCAAGGTACCAAGTGGTGGTCCACCTTGGAAGGTGGTAGCCTAGTGGGGAAGGTGGTAGCCTAGTGGGTAGAGCTTTGGACTATCAACCAGAGATTGGCGGTTCAAATCCCGGCTCTGCTAGGCAG
>JAYDZF010000032.1:1730147-1740681 GCA_034509105.1 Microcambeva barbata | reverse complement strand
ACCAATACAATACTCCCTCCAAAACGTTACATTAGCCTCTCATTAGGTATCGCACCTTTAATACCAAGCCAAGTACGTGCCACTTGGCCCTAAAGCTCAACGGCCTGGTATTGGTCAGGCCCAAGGAACAGAGGAGACTCGGGCTGTTAAAAGGTGGAGGCTACGATGGCACGTCCATTCGGTTTAGAAGGACGACGCACAAGGAGCCAGAATCAATCTGCAAAGTAAGTAAGGTCTTGTTTTACACTTCATCGTATCTGTTGCAAAAGAGGATGAGAACATGTGGATGAAAATTCAGTAATATGATTCTGGTTGTAAGCCAAATTGGCATAAACGTTTTGAGAAGGTTGGATGACCAACAAGGGTGAATTTAAGATTGATCACCATTTGCTGTGAGGTCATTTGGCCAAAAAGGGGTCTTCCAATCTTCATGGTTTAGCTTAGATGTAAGCAATAACAAGTCAAATAAAGGTTTCATATTTATTTTAATTATTATTAAACAATTGTTTCTGAAATGTACCTGAAACAAATATGCACATCACAACAGCAATGATATTTAGTACAGTTCATTTTTTGAATGTATTTATTTTGCATTGCAGTGAATCTGAAAAAAAAAACAATTTATACTAATTAGAGGGTTAGTAAGGGTCTAGTGATGGGGGATTTTAAAATTACAATTATGTGCAGTGTTTTCTTACTAATTGTGAAGCTATCAAAGCTGTAGAATACACTGTTGAATTATGCATCGACCAAAAGTCTTGGCTAAAACAAATGGCCAACTTTTGCCTTTACAACAGCTTTGCACTCTTGGGGTCAGCACCCTAAGCAGGATGGTTTGGGATGCAACTGGGATCATGGGAGACAGTGGGGCTTAAACCCTGGACATCCCTAGTCCAGCTGCAAAACCACCTGTCCTAGAGCAGCATTGTACACTTTATTTATTCACACCATTCGTCTTGTCTCTACTGGGCATCTGAATGTGTCTGCAGAAGCACTAGCTGCCTTTGTAGCCTCGGTGACACGATTTTTTAGCCTGACCCAGAGCGGACTTCCAGTTATGCTGTGTGGAACTCGTGGCCAAAAATAGCCGTGCCATTGACGGCGCTCAAAGTCAAATACTTTTCTACAGCGCAATTTGGGAGTCATATTTTCAAGAGAGGAGGGTTTGTGTTAGCACACTCTGCGCTGCCAAACACAATTATTGTTCATAACAATCACCCTTGCTCTTCTTGTAGGCGTAGATCAAGTGTGGTACATCACACTTTAAAAATCTCACCCTCCGTTGTCTCCTGTGTACCAAATTCTCCTTCTTCTGTCCTTTCAGTCATTGTAGGTCATCACTATCAACGAAATGACCAACTCCTTTTACCTGGTTATACTGGTGACACTATCAGTGGTGGTAGCATCGGCCGAGGCATCGGCATCCAGAAACCTCAAGCAACCAAGTTTCAAGCCCACCGGGAAGCTTCCCCAAGGTGGAAAAGGTCCTACACAGCCGCCTCCCAATCTGGACAGCCCTCACACCACTAGCGTCCCTCCCGTTTCCTTCAGCAGTCCGGTGACCGACGAGACCGCAGACACGGTCACGGACTCATATTCGTCTTACACTGACAGCACCACCTTCTCCAGTGACGCTTATTCTCCCGACTACCACACAGAGGCTTTGTTGCACCACGGGATGGGCCCGAGGAACTACACTCTGGACTACAACGAGTGCTTCTTCAACTTCTGTGAGTGCTGTCCGCCAGAGAGGGGCCCGCCAGGACCCAACGGAGAGAGGGGTTCGCCAGGTCAGACAGAGGAAATGAAAGATACAGTGTAGAGGCTGAGATCAAAGCTAGAGGTGGTGAACATCCCAGAGGACCGGCACTCCCAAATCATCTATTTAGAGTAAATATTTAGATGGTACTGTATATGATGTATAATTCAGATTTTAGGTTTTGTTGGTCCACACAATGGTGTACTGGCCATACGGGAAGATTGGATTCGTTTAAAACACCTTGACTGCTCAGTTAGGATGCTTCAGATCTTTCATTTTGACAAGCTTATTGATTTTTTTTTATTGTTGTGTGGCGTATGCTGACTGGATTTCTGTTATTTTGCACACTTTAGGTGCTCCAGGACCAAAGGGAGAAATGGGACCTCCAGGACCCACAGGACCAGAAGGGCTTACCGGAGCTCCAGGATTGCAAGGAGATAAAGGTGGGATAAAACGTCAGTCCTTCGCAGGTCTTTAAACACTTTTTAAAGATAGGCCGATTCGGATCATAGCTCAGTTCACCCATGGTTATTTCTTTCAGGAGATCCAGGAAATGCTGGAGAGAGGGGGGTGCCAGGAATACCGGGTCTTGCCGGGAGACAAGGAGAAAAGGGTGTGTCTTTTAACATTGGTTTGATACATTAAATGTTAATAATGTGCTGTATTAAAGAAACAAACTCTGTAAACTGCCTTTCAATGCCACCAGGTGAGCCAGGTCCTAAAGGAGAAAAGGGAGATCTTGGCCTGTCTGGACTGAAAGGTGACCCTGGGGAAAGAGGGGATCCTGGCCTGAATGGGACCAAAGGAGAGATGGGTGAACCCGGCAAACAGGGACTACCGGGGCCTCCAGGACTGAACGGTACCAAGGGGGAAAAAGGAGAAAATGGAGAAGTGGGGAAAAGCACCACTGGAGAGAAGGGAGAGAAGGGTGAAAAAGGTGAACCTGGTCCACCGGGGCAGAGGGGAGAAATGGGCACAGCGGGTCAGAATGGCACAGATGGGCTTCCCGGGCCAACAGGTGAAAAAGGAGACACCGGTCCTGTTGGTCTAAAGGGAGATCCGGGCAAAAAAGGACCACCAGGACTACCAGGGCAAAGAGGTGTTCCTGGTATTAAAGGTATGCGAGGTATGAAAGGGGTACGAGGCCTTAGGGGAATAAAGGGCTCCAAAGGAGAGCCTTTCATCCAAAAGCGGTCAGCATTTAGCGTAGGACTATTTCCTAGCAGATCCTTCCCTCCACCTGGCCACCCTGTCAAATTCGATAAGGTCATCTACAATGAGGAAGGCCACTGGGACCCCAATATAAGCAAGTTTAACTGCACGTATGGAGGCGTCTACGTGTTCTCCTACTACATCACAGTTCGTAGTCGTCCATTAAGGGCGGCCTTGATAGTTAACGGCGTCCGTAAACTGCGGACTCGTGACTCCCTGTACGGCCAGGATATCGACCAGGCATCCAACATGGCAGTCATACGACTGTCCCAAGGCGACCAGGTCTGGCTGGAGACGCTGCGGGACTGGAATGGAGTTTATTCCAGCAGCGAAGACGACAGCACCTTCTCCGGGTTCTTACTCTTCGCCGACACCGACGAATAACTGAGACCACTGGAACTTTGGAAGACTTCAGATGTGACCAATGCCTACTGGAACGGAACCACCAATTTTACTCAAGAATCACCCGGAAGCCTTATACAGCTACTAACGGCAACTGACCAGCTACTAATAACTCTGTTTCAGACCTTGGCATCTCATCTTCATGGCAGAGTGCATCGTCAGGGAGGGTTTTCCAAACCCTGCTTAACTTAGTCGTAGATTATACCGAATTTTCGTCTAAGAGGGATGTGTCGTGTCTGCATAGATATTTGCTTGTACAATAAAACCATGGCATGTAGTCTTTTTGTTGTGGTCTTCAGTATGACTGGCACACATGATGTGGACGAAAACATATTTTAAGGGTGTCTTTTTACAAATATTTAAAGGACCATGATACAGCCACGATAGACCAAAGAAAGACAAAAAAAATAAAACAATAAAATGGATATTACAACTGGTGTGGCTAAAACAGCACACGTGTGCACACACTTAAGTATGTATGCAGACATAATTTACTTACTTATGTTTTAATATTTAACGTTAATGCTAAGCATCGAGGACTCCTGGCACTCCAGATTGTTCGGCCATTTAAATTGTACGTTGGGAATTGGGACACCTACCGGTAAAGTCTTGGTATTGCATATAGGTTTTAAACCTTTTTTTCTTAATACACCCGAAAAGCATGCGAACTGCTCATTGGCCACTCAAGGAAGCGCAATAATAAATGTTGTTTGAATATGATCATGAGTTGGTTTACCAAACTAGAAGGACAAGCAGCATTAATGTTTGCACGTATTTCTTTGACATTTAAACGCCAAAGCCGTGTGTGCTGTCCTGAAATGGACACTGAAGCCAGACGTGGCGTGGTAATAAAGCAGGAGCACAGTAAGATCACAATGTTCTGTACATCATGTCCAGATCACAGGTGACCTTGACAAGAGAGTTCTGTAAAAGTCATTTAATATAGTAGAAAAACTGGGAATTGCACAGTGAGTTCTTGTTTGTTTTATTGATTGGGGTATCCTGACCTTTGTTTGCCAATTTCTTTGTATGTGTGTGTGTGTGTGTCCTTTCCCCAACCTCAAGTTATTTACTTGAAGTCGTACCCATGGCTGCTTTCTGTTAGACTCTGGCACTGGCTGGTGTTAAAGAGGTTCCGATATCATCACACACACTGACAGAGGAATGTGCTAGCCCAAGACTACCGTACATCACTACACTCGATTGGAAGGTCTGGTAGTGCTGTGGTTGTACCATGAACACTTTCGACAGAAGTGTTAATGTGCGAAAAAGGAGAAATCAGAACACATGGGCGGAATGACGTTTTATTTTCATTTGACCACAGGCTTCATTAGCATTAGAAGCATCCATCTAGGCCCTCGAGATATACAGACAGCTTAATGTGCCCGAGGACTGTAAACGAGACAAAGCCCACAGGTAGCCAAACACTGCAGCTGGTAAGAACCGGAATACACAAAGGCAGTGATCAGAAATACTGTCAGAATCACAAAATGGAAAACTATTAGTGGTCAAAGAAATTGTGGCTGAAAGACACTTGAACTGAATTGATTTCAGCATTATATTTCTTATACTTGAGCCAAGTGCCACATTATTTGGTCAGTATGCAACAAAGCAGACCCCTTCGTTTGGAGGGAAACATTACACCAGAGTATAAAGGAATGCAGGAGTAATCGAGACATCACGTAACACCTTACAGTATTGTATTCCGCTCCCATTTACAAAGCAATGCGTGCTAGAGAAGAGCTCGATCATTTTTTCCCCCCCTCATTGGAAAAGGCACGAGAACAGGAATCACATGTTGACGGATCTCGGACAGAAGGAACGCGATTCATTTCAATTAACCGGAAGATGCAGAAGGTGCTGAGAAAGATCCCTCCGTCGCTGAGTCAGGAGAAGGACGTGGGACCTGGAATGCCGAGTCGTGGATGAGTAGTGGATCCGTGCGGCCTCTTACATTCCCATCCGGATGCTCTGAATGATCTGGAAAATGGCTGCGGGAACAAACACGGAATCCGACTTAGACACCGAGTGAAGGTGGAGTGGTGAACATCATCTCATGTCCAAGCAAAGAGGTTTCTAGCTTCACTGTCACACACTGATCTATGACCTAGAACGTCGATTAAAAAAAAGAATTCATTCGTGTTCTGTCGTATTTTACTGCTCCTTAAGGATATCCAACGAACGGGGAATAAGGAATGTTGGAATTCTGTCCCATCCTAAAATGATTGTTCAAGGGACCGAAATCCAGCCTTAAAAGAGGAACCGAGAGTTTCAGTTTTGTTTGTTTCACTGCTCTGCAGAGATCAGATAACACTCTGCCAGGGCAATAAAACCCAGGGCAGACAAACACAACACACAACAGGCACGCCAACATACGCCAAAATGTCAAATATCTTGGGCAAGACTGGCTGACATTGTGAAGAACAGGTGTGAGAGCAGGCACACCTGCAGGCTTAAAAAATATCTCGCTATCAGGCCGACCTTGATTATAAAAGCATGCTTATCATGGCCTTCACTAGAAGGGCAAAACCATGACCGCTTTGAGACTGTAACATTTCTCCCCACCACATGATAGACCGAGTCGTGTCTAAAGCATCCGACCCACCCACACACCCGCTGCACTGCATCCAGAGAAACACACCGAGGTTCCTTATCAATCAACAACACAGGAATCTTGACCAGACAGGAAGAAGGTCCTGGGTTCGATCCCCGGGTGGGGTGATCTAGGGCCTTTCTTTGCAGAGTTTTCATGTTCTCCCCGTGGGTTTCCTGCGGGTACTCCGGTTTCCTCCCACAGTCCAAACACATGCTACCAGGTCGATCGGAGACACTGAACCGTCCGGTGGGTACCTGTGATGGACCGGCGCCCCGTCCAGGGTGTTCCTGTGTGCCTCACGCCCGTTAAAGAGCTGGGATAGGGTCCAGCTGGGTGCTGACCGTGATTAGGATAAGGGGTTAAAAAACATGAACTGAAAGAACTGCAATTCATCCTGTTCAATTGCATTAACAATGAAAACATCATGAGGTCAGAACATTATTGGCGTAAATTGTAAGCAACGTACCTGATCCACAAACCACAAAAACGAAGAGCGCCAGGAGCCACGGTCCCACTGCAACTTTGTCATCCGTGTTAGTTTTCTGTGAAAAGCAACCTCACATTCTTAGTCAAGCTACGACCTGTGGACGCATAAGCCTCTTATCTCTCTAAAAACAGATAAAATCATAATAAATAATAAAAATACATCCCAGAGCCTTCCAACATTAAATAGAATGGCTATCACTCCCGACCATACTGTGCATCCCAAAGTCCACAAGCATCCAATCATACTTTGGAAAATAGTTTGATCCATTCAAGTTGTAAAAGATATAATTAATATTAGATATAAGCACAATCCAGCGTGTATCTTAGTATGTGTGTATATCTAGTATGAATTATATCGTGTATAATTGTAATGTAATGTAACTTATTAACAAGTAGGGATGTAGCTGTACTATATTAGCGTTATCATAAGGGTCTGTGATGTAGTTATTTGTTTATTGTTATTTCTTGTGCTTTAAGTCGTAGAAAGAACTGATACGTTTTGTTATAGATGTCTCAGAGTAAACCGAGCTGTATGAGTATATCACAGTATTTATACTGCCAAAGGGATAAACATTTCCCAGTGGATATCCTATATGAGTTTACTTTGTTTATTCTTTAGTGTTTATTGCTGCGCTTGCGTCTGAGAGTAAAATAATTTCAATCTGTGTGTCCTGTGCATATTGTAGTATTGACAATAAAGGAGACCAAGACTAATACCAATACCAAATTGCATTGCTGGCTTAGTGGTTATGGTACTGGGCTGGTAACTGGTCGCTGGTGCAAGCGTCATCACTGCCAATATGCCACTGTTGGGCCCCTGAGCACGGCCCTCCATGAAAATCAAAATAAACAAGCATGGCAGTCCAGCACGTTTACTACCATACTTATTACCATGAAAGGTGTGTATTACCAATCTACCCCAGGGTGTTCACTAGTACACACAATAGTGCAAAATCCCTGCACACGTATTGATTAATGTCAATAAACCCCCAAATCTAACACAGTAAGATTGTAGATGAAAGAGAAAACTCAAATATTTGTTTGTTTTTGTCGTCGAGGACAGAAGGAAGTGAACCCAATCTGACACACACACACACACACACACACACACAATCTCCATGGCGACGGGCGGCCTTACCGCGGACTTGACGTTGCCCCTCTGTGTGATGTTCTTGCTGTGCTTCTCGTTCGCCATCCGGATTCTCTGTTTCGCCACCATCGCTGCGGATCTGGGTCAGACTCGGGTTTCGCAGATCGGTTCCGACTCGGAATGGCGCTCGGTCTCACGACCAGGGAAGAAACTTATCTCGCTTTATGGCTACGTACTCACAAGCAGAGCTCCGCCCTTTCCGGAAAGGCTGGGTCGAAAAAAAAGCTTCGACCAAGCAAAACAACAGGCCGCATTTCAAACGGATCAAAACTGGATACGCGAGTGCACTACATATAGTGCATAGTCTATAGAGCAAAGTGTGCTTTCGTAGACAGGAAGAAGTGATTTGGTATTTGGCCGGCTTCGACTGACACGGACGCTTAAACAAGCAAAACGTTTGCGAGTCTCTGAAAAAAAAATCCTGGCGAACTAAACTGTTTAGTGAGATAACGTTGAATGGTAACGCTTTCATTTATTTACATGCAGTCACTTTTGTTTTTGGTTTTTCCAATTTGGAACCAGATTCTTTTAGTTTTCCTACGGCCAGTTCCCTTGAGGCTGAGACTATCGCACCCCCTCCAATAAGTACGCCACTGCCAGCCACGTCTTCGGTCTGCTAGAACATCCATAATAATTGTTGAAAAACCTCAAATTTGAGATCGACCAAGACTCAATAATTAGAATTCAATCAAACAATGAATTTATTCAGAAAAGAATATCATACCTGTCTTTTAGAGCGTCCCATATATATATATATATTTATTTATTTTCCAACACTGATCCGCCCTATTGTCTATTGTAAGGTTCTGTATATCCTCTACACTGCTGGTATTGGTAACGATTGGCGTTGTCATTTGCCTTTAGATGTTCCAGTGTGGTCCAAGCTGGAGTCGGGCCACCTGCCTTCCATCGAGCAACTGATGCAGATACTTGAGAATGAAATCAAGATGAACATGAACCAACATCCACAACTTTACTCCTAACCTGGAACGCCACACCTTTCCGCTGTCGACGCCCTTAAACATGTAGCGATTAAATTCCATCGATGTAAACGTAGCAGAGCAGTTAGGTGTTCGCGTGTGGGTCATGGGTCAGTCTACAGATTTTAATCTTTATTGGTTGCCTCTAATGGAGCCAGCCACTGTTATTTTCTATGTGAATTATTATTATTAATACAATAATTTATTATGAAGCAATTGTGTTAAACGCTGAAGTGAAAACGTACAGCAGGCAGTCGTGAGATGACATCAATGAAGGTTTGCGCAGAAAGTGACCATACTGGCGCAGGCTGGATGCCCGGTTCACTCACCGCTGCCAGTTCAATCCAGTTCAGGATCCAGAGCAAGAAAACGTTCTCTAGTCTAGAACACGTTTGCCTTTAACTGTGGTTTGATTTATTTTCTCGTACTCTTTTTGTAGTTTTTTAATAACTAATATATTCTTACAAAAGTATGGCTCGTCGTGTTTGAAGAAAAAATAGTTCTAGAGTGAATGCACGTGTTCGTATTAAAGAAGAAACTGATTCTGAAGTGGGTACAAATCTGTCCCTGTTGTTCCAGAGAACGGGACATGACGTAGGCATTACGTCGCCTTTCCCTTGTTTGCAGCAATAACAGCCTCCAAGTCGAGGCTTTTTCATGAAAAGAAGGAGGCGCTCGCGTGGCCGAGCCGTTCTCGAACGTTTATTGAGATGATTTGTGAGCTTCCATCGTCCACCATGAAAACCGGATCATGGACGTCTTCGTCTCTTAAATCACTTCCTCTCCTGCAGGCAGCGCTGAATGAAGACTCTGTCCTTCTCGTCCATCTGAACGCTGGAGCTCAGTCTCAGGAGCCTCTGTCTCGCGGAGAGGAGGAACGGGGGGATTCTGGGACGGCGGCCGCCGCCGGGGTCCGGGCGCAGGCACCAGCGCGACCGTGCGAGTGCTAGGCGGATGTAGAACCGGCACGCCTGTACCATCAGCTCGTCTTTATGGACCGACGGTCCGCGGCGGCGAGGGTCACGGTCGACGGTCTGGACGTGGACGGTAAAACATCTGGTTAAACATCTAAACCGAATCAGATCGCTGACCAAGAGTTCGGGATGGAGACGGTACCTTGGAGGAGCTACCGACGCTGAAGCGAGCCTGCCGTCCCGAGGCCAGGAAGCCCACAAAAACGCCGTCTCGCCCCAGAACTCTGACCCCGACGTTCTTATTGAGAGACAGACAGACCGGCCTCAGGGTGACGGGACGGTGACCGTGATCTGCCCAGCTCCATTTTCTGGTTCTGGAACCGTTATCATCCAGACACTGTCCACCCCATTTATCCATGCTCAGCCTACGTGAGAAGAACGATGGGACGTACGACAGGCATGCTTTATACACGCTGGACAAAAGTATTCACACCCTGGTTGATATTAGATCGCAACAAATGTCAATTTGTACACACTTGGATAGGACAAAGAAAAAATATTAACATATATTTACGACTGCTTGACCTTACCAAATATTCCCGTTGTCGTGGTAACACGTCGCTCTGCCTTCTGAGCTGAACACGGCTCTGATTGGACAGCCGGTGGAGATGTCCTCATGAACGAGGCAGACGGCCTCCGTGTCATCTATAAGAACGATGATGGCCAGGTTTCCTGAGGGATAACTACATTGCTCCCAATAAAGGAAAAACTTTCACTATTCATTAAAGTCGAATATTAACGTTATTATAAAAGGGATTTAATTGTAGAGCAGGCTAAAATGATCTGATCAGGGTCTGTAGGGGGTGCTGGAGCCTACAGCGGACCCAAGGCACACGGTGACACCCTGGATGGGGCGCCGGTCCATCGCAGGTACCTACAGGACGATTCAGAATCTCCAATCAACCTGCTAGCACGTCCTTGGAGGAAACCAGAGAACCCACGCGGACAAGGGGAGAACATACAAACTTCACATAG
>JAYDZF010000032.1:1323471-1334183 GCA_034509105.1 Microcambeva barbata | reverse complement strand
TATTATTATATTATTATTATTATTATCATTATTATTATTATTATTATTATTATTATTATTATGATTATTATTTCAGTAGTAGTGTGGGTGTGGTTGAGCCCCTCAGAAGACTCCACAGTTTAATATTCTGTATCTTCTCCTGATGGTTCAGTGTTGGATCCAGCGATGTGGAAGGATCCGGATGGTGGCCGTGCTCTCGCGGGTCAACAGACTGGTCACCTGATCGAGGTTCAGTCCAGCCACCATCCCTCCGTTCACCTCCAGGATCTCATCCCCGACTCCCAGCAGGGCGGTGTAGATGTTCTCTGTGGCGCCACCTACCACCTTCTCCACGTAGATTCCTGGAGGGAGAGCAGGAGGTTCTAATGATTCAGCTCTGATGCTGAGGACTAAATGAAATCAATAATAATCTGTAGTCCGGTCTTCTCCCACACAGCAGACTCGAATCGCTGATTTAGTCTGCTGCACTGCACATTTTTTCCCAGCAGGGGCAGAGCTGAGATCCAAACGGAAGCATATATTACCTGTGTCCCGTTTGCTGGTGTTTTGTTGAAGCACCTGAGTCTGGTCGAGCTTTTCCTCTTGAGATGATGAAGCCGAACGGCGTGTTAGCAGGACGCGTGAGCTCTAACAGCAGCGATCCATCAGGAAACGACTGAAGCAGGCGACCCGGCGCACCTGAAGCTGCTGATTCACCTGAACCACCTGCTCCCTCCATCACCTTAAGATCTCTAAGAAAGCAGCAGTAGATGCTTGATCAACGATCTTCTGAACATCTGGATCTGGACTTGCTTAGTACTACTACTAATAATAATGATGATCATAACATGTTATTATTCTTTGTTAAAATACTACTAGGAATAATATTAATAATATTTGCTATTATTTGCAATTATTATAATCACTATTTATTATTATAATTATTGTTGCTATAATAATAATAATTACTATTATTCATAATAATAATCATTATTTATTATTATTATGTATTATTTATTATTATTATTATCATCATTATTAGTAATAATAATATTATTATAATTATTATATTATAATTTTTATAATTATTATAATTATTATTAATATAATTAATATTATTATTATCATCATTATTATTATTATAATTATTAAAATAATTATTATTTTTATTATCATTATTATTATATTATAATTTTTATTATTATTAATATAATAATCATAATAATTATTATTATTATTACCATCTAACGTATGAGGCTCCACTCCTGTATCACCTACTCTGATTCACCCTCTTGGGATGTTTCCTACTCAACAGATGTGCAAAAGCGCCCTACACACCTGGATCCATGATTAACAGGTGTATTAGGGTCTCCAGGTAAAGCCGGTCGCTCGTGCCTCCTCTTCGGGGACTGCAGGCTCTGTACCGACGAGACCTTCCTCAGCTGAGCGAGCGGAGACTCCTGATGGAACCACAACACAAGCATGAGGCCTCCACACGTCCACGACCCTTGATGTGAACCTCGTCCCGGCAGCGCTGACCGTATGGAGGGCCTGCAGGGACGGCGTCCTCTGGAGAGGAGCGAGGCCTTTGTGAACGGGGCTGGGGGAGGCTCTGGGCGTGGACATGGACAGCTGTTCCATGCTGCTGGACCGGCTGCCCTTCACCAGCTTCCCCATACTGTTCAGACCCATGGACGAGAAGAAGCGACGGAGAGAAAGCTTGGGCCTGGCCTCACGCTCGGACGTTCTCCTGGGAGAAGCAAGATGTCAATTAAATAATAGAAAAACAATATTAAAGTGACTCGGCTCTCCTCAACGCATTCCTGCATCATGGTCATTATCTCCATCCTCATGGACCCCATTGAGGACGTCAGGGGCCACCGGTGTGGTCGCTCCACCTCACCTAGGGTTTATTTGGTGCTCGAGGACTCACTGTGATAGCCACAGACGTTCGTCCCATGGCGGATCTGCTTTGCGGTGCTCTGGTTTCCGGGGTTCTTCGTGCTGTACCAGGGTCGGCCCGCGGGCCACCGCTCGGCGTTCTGGTGGATGAGACCCATCACGAAATGAATCCCGGCAGACCTCCTCACTCGACGACTTGGCTGATAAAGAACGAAACGAGTGAACCGTCATTACAGTCGGTGGAGGAGGAAGGCCGACACAAGGGAAGGAGAGTTTCCAGGGTTTGGTTGTGCCTAAGGAACCTGAGGGACCTAAGGAACGTTCTCGACTACCTCAGGGAACCGGCGCTGATGGAACTTACCGTCAGCCTGGTCGTCAGCATCCCACATCGCCGAACCTTGAAGCTCAGACTTCACCGCCGATGATGAGAGCCTAAATGGATCTTGAGGCGCCTCCGAGGCTTTTGTGCCGGCCTGATCGTCTTCCAGGAGCTGAGAACTTCCCTCCGAACCCTTCACTGAACGCTGCACCGCTGGCCTGCCCTTGGATCCAGACTTTAAAGCCGACTTGATGGGCAGCCGAGGTCCGTCGGAAGTCCCGAAGCTCCTGGAACATGCGACCGCCGGCAAAGAATGGCCGATGGCGAAGGTCACACCCCGTACGGGTTTCTGCTTGGAAAGGCCTCCAACGCTCTCCTCCAGGCTCGCCCTGGTCCTGGAATTCCGTCTCTGTGCCAAGAGCTCCTGCCCCCGGACGTACGGGCCGTGGCCCGCCTCGGCTCGGCTCTCCCCCTTGCGGCTCCTCCTCCGGAGCTTCCCGAAAGCCGACGCCCGATCCTCGGCCCCGCCCCCTCCGGACGCCTCTGCGGTTTCCGTCAGACCGAAGCCTCCTAAAAGTGCCTGCTGATTGGTCTGATGACTCGATTGAGCGGGACTCGGGCTCGGACTCGACTCAGCGGAAGTGTCTCTGGCGCGAGTCGGGGGCAGGACGCTCCCACAGGTCTCACATCTTCTGAAACCCTCCTTCAGCAACACGTGGTCGAGAGAGGGTTGTAGTTTTGCGGCCCCCAGTCGACCCCAGACCGATCCGGAACCAACGGCCGTCTGTGGGACCGGCGGGTCGTGCCGTAACTGATCCTCATGATGCACCTCGCTGAGGTCTCGATCTGGAGGCTCCTGAGTGGTCACGGGCGTCATCTGTGGCAACTGACGTCTCGGTAACACCTTCCTACGGTCCGAGAGTCAAAACATGTCTCCATTACAAAAGTTATCGACCTACACACACGACCAGGTAACAGGTAACTGAAACGACTTACGCTTCTCTCGGAGAGGGTGGAGGACGTTGATCGTTGAGCTTCTGAGAGCGAGCCTTTAACCGGGCCCTCTCCAGCAAACGCTTGGCCTGCTCGTGACGTGGACTCAGGCTCAAGTCAGTTCTGGACCCAACAGGTAAAAAGAAAAGGTGACTCCTCATATCGGCGGCCAGTTTATCATTTGTCATGGATATACAGATCTAAAGGATGATGGGATTCCTTCTCTTGAACATCCCTGCTTCTTTAAAAGCTGGGGTCAGAGTTCATGGTCAGTTTTCGTCGGGCACCCCTGGAGCAGATAGGGTTAAGAGTCTCGCTCAAGGAATGGATTGGACCCGGAAACAAGGGCTCATGCCCCTGGACCAACGGGCCGTGTAGGTCAATGAAAAGGACGAAAGTATCTGGACAACCGACGTTCTTGGACACCCCATACTTTGGACCATATGAATATTTATTATTGATTTAAGCATTTCTGAGTGGACATCACGGCTTCCATCCCACCGCCCTTTTCAGCCCCCTTGTGATGAAGCTGTAACGTCTTACCTGAAATCAAGCTCGTCCCGGGCTGTTCCTTGATACGATGAAGGTGAACCTACACAAACACAACAAATCCGGTCAAGAAACCACCGGGAGCAGCAGGAGTAACACCGTTCAAGGGGATCGAACCCAAGACCTTCTCGCTGTGAGGCGCCACCGAGCCACCGTACCACCCAAATATACCCAGGGCTTATACTTATAGTAACACAACTATAAACTTTAAATGTAATTTATATTGTTTTTAAGCCTAACGTACATCTGCTGCACCTTATCTTGCCTGCTTTATTTGTTTTTGTATTAATGTCTATTCTTCTGCTCTTACGCGACCATCCATCCACCCATCCACCAATCCATCCATCCACCCATCCATCCATCCACCCATCCACCAATCCATCCACCAATCCATCCATCGGAACATAAATATTTATTATACAAAGGGTGCACCAGGTGTAACATGAGCCTTCCCTAAACACTGTTCTTGGTGTGCATCAGGTCCCCTTAGTGGGTGCAGGACGGCGCTGCGTCTGGTTTGCGTGTGTGTGTGATAAATAAACACGTAAATAAATATCTGAATCTTATTAATTATGTTTAGATGGCGGTGAATCCTCGACGGCGTCATGTGATCCCTCAGTTACGCAACGCCTCAGAGATCCAGGAGCGCTTTCATTAGATGGTATTACACTCTAATCTCAAATCCACTCATTCATCACACACACAGCTATAATACGGCACACACACACACACAAACACACACACCGTCAATTGTTCAGAGTTTCACACACTCACATACACGGCTGGTCAACAAAGTTCTTTCAGTGTCCGGACATGGACAGATCATGCGCCCAAAGTTCCAGGTGATGCGATAGGAAGGTATTTTACCTGAGTGTGTCTGAAGTGGAGGAGGAGTCACCGAGCGAGTCTTGAGGATTTTAGACTTCACGACCTTTCCTCCACCCGTTTCAGCATCCTCATGTCCTGCACCCGGACCTTCGGGCGTCTCGGGTCGCTCTGCCCGGCGTTCTTCTCGCCCGACGTCCCCAGGGGGCGTGAGGTGCGTCTCTTCAGTACCCAGAATCTCTCCGTTCGAAGGGAGGGAGTCGGGCTGGGTCGGAATCTCTCTCCAGAATCCCTTCGGGGGCTTCCAGGTCCTCGCTCGAAGGCGCTCGTCTCCACCTGTGGCGACGGCGTCCGGATCTTCGGATTCCTCCTCGAGTCGACTCGCCCGAACCTGGGGCGCCTCCTCGGCGTCGGCCCGGGCCCTCCTCCAGGACCGGACCTGGTCCGACTCAAGTGGACACGAGCGGTGCTCATCTGTTCCTTTAGATCGAGTGTGAGATCTTTGTTTGACCTTCGACTGCAGGGCGGAGACGGCCGAGCCCGAGAGCTGGCGTCTGGATCCAGCAGAGCTTCTGGATCCTTCCATTGGTAAACGCACAGTGGGTGCCTTAAATGTCGGCCAAGGGTTAGACAAATGTACGAGTGTAATCAGTGCTGGGCTTGGCTCACAGCAAGAAGGTCCTGGTACGATCGAATGTAATATTAATAATAGAATATTAATTTCTTATAAGAATTTACCTCAGTGCATCTGCTGGATCGTCTATGAACGTATTCCACCAGGACTGAAACCGGGTCCCAGAGTCTGCTGATCCTGTAGGATCGCCCGGCGCTGGACGTTCACGAATGGTCCTTTAATCCCCGAAATCGGACGGATTAAGCGAAAATAAAAAATAAAAGCTTTAATGGCGCAGATGCCAACTGTAGCGTTGGTGACGTAAGAGATCCACGCGATGTGATGGACTCACCGGCCGGTCCAGGGACGCCGGGACTCCTGGGGCTCGAGATCTTCCCTTTTATAAGTACTAGAGCTTAGATTTAATTCATTTCCTGGCACAATCCTGCAGTATTGAAAAAAATCTTGGTACTTAAACGTACTATAAATGGCATCAGGTGAGATAATCAAATATTCCCTTTATGATTCCTCGTGTGTACGGGCACTGAGAACACGTGAGCACACCAGAGCCGACATCTCGAATCGCTCTCAGGCAGGGTGTTCCGGGAGGGCTTTCCTCGAAACCCACGGAGACAGCACCTCCGCTGGCAAAGACGAGCTCGTACGCGAAGCCGGTCTGCACGTGGACTCGCCTGGCGCTGGTAAAAAGACGCACTCGGCTACCGCACGCGCGTCGGAGGGGGTCACAGCTCTACAGAGACGGCGTAACGCGATCGGTTACTATGTCGGGGTGAAAAGCGGGCGGGAAACCCTCCACCTTCACTGTACAGCTCTCCACGTCTCCATCCGGACCTCCCTGTTAGAGCGGCCTGGGACTTGGCAGTCGGGCCAGTGCATCAGATACAGATCTAGCAACAACAAAACACACACACACACACACACACACACACACACCAGGCATCCATCAGACCTCATAACCTTTAGTCGCTAAAGCAAAAAGAAAAGAACATCAAGGTCATTTGATACCTAGATAATCGACGCCCAGCCGGGCACAGGACGCCCGACAGGCTTGGTTGGCGCTCCGGTAGCCGTAGTCCCCCGGCCAGAGCTTGGTGGTGATCCACAAGTCCTCGCGCGGCACGCGGCTCTCCGTGACGGCCCTGGCCAGGGCTTCCTCGCAGCCATAGCGCTGGGCCGTGTCGATGTGCCTGACGCCGCAGTCCCGGAGGGCGTAGACGACCGCGTCATGGGAGTAGCCGCCGCTGTGCGACGTCCCTGGAAAGGAAACTCGACCTCAATGTGGACGCGCGAGTATTTTAGGAGCAAATAAATAAAACCTCACGCCCACCACCCCCACACACGACGGTACACACTTTGTGGCATACATTATTGCTAGTGGCATACACGACACAGCTACAATAAAGCTTTTAGGGGCATTTCGGGTCACTATTGATCAAGTTCCCAATATACACAGTATTAAAACATCCAGGCTTTTCGGTAGGTATTAGACTGTGTCTGTGACGTGTGAGCATATTTATTCAGAAGGGCATTTGTTCGAGAAGGCCTGGCACCCTATAGTTCAAGCAAAGGTTCCGTGAGTTCCTAAACCACGTGTGTCTTTATGGACCCACGTGTTTTGAAGCTCGTATAGAACTTGATTTTAAAAGCAAACAGCGTGGCGCAAAGGACCGGCGTGGGTCACGTGACTCTTGTGTCACGAAAAAGAATCGATTCACTTTCGAATCTGTTTTGGCATTTGGTGAGCAGAAGCCAACAAAACGTGTATTTTGAGGGTCGCAACGGCACGTCATTGCAAGTTTGAGCTATGTGTGTACTAAACTTACATGAAATAATGTTTAGCAATGAACGTAAAAGAGTTTACAACGAAGACAACGACAGATACTCCACACAAAACCTAGTAAAGGATTCAGAGGTGCAACCGTACTCACCTAAACCTAGAATTGGGATTTTAAGTCCGTTAGAGAGTTCGACTTCTGGGCAAGACTGCATGGATGAAATGCTAAACGATCACTTCAGTACGAGACAGTAGCAGAGATTTCCCACAGAGCTTCGTTCCGACAAGCTTCTTCAACTCAGAGTCGATTCCATCAAGTGTCGAATCCTGTTCGAAGAGCCGAATATTGTGTGTCAGATATCTTTTTAGGCCGATTCGACAGAGCTAACCTGTATCGGCTCGTGTATTGTAATTTTAAGAGTATTTTGGTACAATACATTACATTGGCCTGACAAAAATATCTTTGTTCTAACCAGATTCATTTCCATTCCATTCCGTTCACTTCTAGCGAACCTGTATCGACTTATGAATCGACTCATTCTGGTGAAATTAAACAGAGGGAATCCCGAAACGGGCCGGTTTAAGTAGCTGTTTAAACACGTCTCTCAGGTTATAAGAAAGTGAAAGCATTGGAACATTATAAGCTTTTGAATGCTTTGCTTTACACACAGAGATTCGGGCGTTTGTAATCGGTAGTTAAGTTATACGTACGTACAGTACAGACCGAGCCTTTAATGAATCTGCGCATGCGTGGTGAGGCTCTCTTTCTCGCTTTTCGTGTAACTTGGTTTTTGTAACTGTAAACTCTTTAAATCAAAACTCTTTAATTTGTATTTTAAATGAACAAGGATACTAAATTCGACCACTTTAGGCTTAATTATGGTAATAAACTTACCTTTTTTTTTTTAGCCGTAATGGTTTACATGCGCATGAACTATTTAATCATATAATCACTTATACACTGATAGCTTACTGACACACACACACACACACACACACACACACACACACACACACACACACACACACACTCTGTGAAGGATCGTACACCACTACACCAGTAAATCCCAGTAAAATCCCACATGCCTTCCTTCATGTAAGCAACAAAAACAAAGCTGACACTTTCATATGAAAATTTTCTTTATTATTATTTTTAAAAACAGATACACGTATGCATGAGCCTAATACACAATGAGTTCTGGAAGGTAGGACGGAGTCCGCCTCGATCGCAGCTTCTAGCATCTGCTCGAGGGATACGGTGGGCCTAATGCGGTCCTCTTCAAGTGACTCCGGGCGTGTCAGTGGAGGGGCGGGTGCAGCCCGGGTCATCGTGGCCGTGCCGTCTCAATACTTCGCATATTCAGACTGAAGGGACTGTGAAAGAGAACACAAACTTTTTAGGCACTAGTGTTGGGAGAATACCTGAATAATCATCATTCTAATTCATCCCTAAGGTGCTTTGTAGTCGTTTCTCGGTGCCTTTTGAAGAAAGCCTCAGACAAGCCGGGACAAGAAGGGCCACCCAAACAGCCCTGGAAGGGGGAGTGGAGGGGGCCGGGTGCTAGAAAAAACTAAATAAGAGGAAAAAATGGATGCAGTCAAATTACGGGAAGAAGAAATGGCAGCGATGTGAAGAACCATCGGATAAAAAAAAAAGAATCCAGCTTAGGGAGGAGAATATGGAAGTAAGATCGACTTGGAGAACCAGTGAAGAACTCTGGACCTAGTAAGAAGAAAGGACCGAGAAGGTTTCTGGTTTTCACGTGTGACTGAGCAATCACTGAGTCTCGGAGGAACAAGGAATCAATAAGATTCTCACAGGTATGGAGCGGCTGAGATGTCGGTCCATGAGCCTCCCGAGCCCGGGCCGGACCGGAACTCTGGGGTTTATCCGGAAAGTCCCTCTCGCTGCAGGCCTGAGCGGAGGCCCGGGAGGAGCGGCTGTGTTTTCCGGCGCAGGGTATCTGGACAGGGCGGAGGTGTGAGGGCGGGCGGAGTAGGATGCACAGGGGGCGCCGCCGGCCTCGTTTCGGAGGTTCTCCGGACTGTAGAGGTTTCCCAGTGAGCAAGCGAGGCGTGGTTTGAAGCTACGGGGGGCAGAACAGACGCATCAGTTCATTCATTATTTAACCCCTTATCCTGATCAGGGTCTGTAGGGGTGCTGGAGCCTATCCCGGCTCTTCGACGGGTGTGGGGCACACAGTAACACCCTGATGTTCTACCTGTAAGACCTCGGGGGGCGCAGGCACTTCAGCGCCCGCAGTTTGTCCCCTTGAGTCGGAGCCATGTTGTCTCCCAATAAGTGATCCTTCTGTGTAGGAGAACACAGACACGTTTACAACCACACCTCTCCTACAGGTGCTTCGGCCCCGCCCACTCACCTCGTCAGCGGCGCTGATGGAGACGCGGTCCATGCCGGAGACGAGATGGAGAAGGTCTCGGCTCTGCTGCCTCTGCTGCTTGGACCGGTACAGATCTCCATCCTCCCACATGCTGTTCTGTTTTCTATACGGACGGAGAACCACGTTAGCGTCCGGGGGGTTCAGGCTTTTCCAAGGTGTCCACGTACTTTAGACCAAGGGCCCCCAGTGATGTTTTCTCTCAAGGGCCACATTCAACGATTATGTTGTTGAATAATGATGTAGACTTAACTGTCTAAGCCTTCATCAGTCCCTGATCTGTATTATTATTTTATTAATTTATTATCCTTAAATCTTTATATTAGAATACAAATCATCGTAACGTAGCGCCTTGATACGAGTTGTGTTCATGGGCGGCGTCAGGTAGGGGCTTGGGGGCGCCATCGCTACCGCTAGGTTAGCCATAGGTTAGAAATTCATCCTCGGCATTTGAACCCGATCCGTGCAGTGAAACACACACATGCATACACACTAGTGAACACTAGGGGGTGGTGAGCACACATGCCCAGAGCGAGCGGTAGGCACCCGGGGAGCATTTAGGGGTTAGGTGCCTTGCTCAAGGGTACTTCAGTCGTGGCCTGTTGGCTCTGGGAATCGACCCGGCGACCTAACCACGGCGGTCACATGATCAGATAATTGTATTTTTATCGAGGTTATTTTTATTATTATTTATTTGTAGCAGCACCCGGGTCGCCTGTGCTCTAAAACTACTGGTGGACTGAACACGGGTGCGAGTGGTCCCGTAGACCATGTGACCTCGGTACAGTGAAACACACTGACGGCTCTCCGGCGGCACACACTGTTCGAGGAAGTTCTGCTGGGGTCCGATGACCGAACCCGGCCTGCAGATGCGGATCCAGGCGATGGCCTCCGCAGCCGTGAAGCCGTAATGCTTCATGAGGTAGCAGCCCACCAGGGTGCCCGTTCTGCCCAGGCCAGCTGCACACACAAGGGAAGAGACGGACGTGTTAGGGGCACAGTTCCACCAGAAGGTCCAGGAGGAGCTGATAAAACCCACACACCCACCACTGATCCATTTTAAACAGGGGAGGAACGATTCAAAAAGATTCGATTGGGGAGTCGATTCGTATCCACGATTCTTTTAAAATGAATCGATATTCACTTTCGACAGCAGGAGGCGCTGACGCTTTATATATAGTTTTAACACAAAAAATGAATCTTTGACTTTTTACATAGTTTTGATTGTTTAATAATAATCATTATTATTATAAAAATATAATAGTGAATGCAACTAATAATAATCATTATTATTATAAAAATATAATAGTGAATGCAACTAATAATAATCATTATTAT
>JAYDZF010000032.1:1161351-1176117 GCA_034509105.1 Microcambeva barbata | reverse complement strand
AATGTTTTCATGGGTTTCAGTTCAGGGAAGTTCTTTTTTTTACCAAGCAAATATAAATATTCATTCCACATTTATATTAGGTCCAATCCTGCGTACTCACAAATAATTTAACACTAATTGACTCTGCAAGAACTCTGCAGGACACAGAAGTTCCTCCACACCAAACCAAACACCATAATGGACTTGGTCTTCAGCATAGGAGCAGTCATGCTGAAACTGCTGCCACAAAGCTGGAAGAACTCAGGATTATTCAATTATTTGGATCCATATATTGTTCGTTACCGTACCAAGAGTGGAAAACCAGCAGACCCCGGGCAAGGTCATAAGTCCACCATGACTCATCAATACCTCTCTGTGTACTCATTCTCACTAGCTTATCACTTGGTCGTTAAAATTTTATTCACTCAGCTGTTTGTTCTGGTTTTGCTGACTCACGGCGTGAATCATGGGCTCCGAAAATAAATCGTATGGTTAAGATCAGTAATCGCTGTAATTACTTCAGTAAAAGAACCTGCACACGAATAAATACAGAACCCAGACACTGTCTACGAAGGTATTTATAAACAAGCTGGTATCACCAATAATTATAGATTATAGGCGGTGACGACATATGGGCTAATGGTACTGGGGGGTTCGGATCTCGGGCTGGGATTTAGCCACTAGGGCATGTTTCAGTGCAGGGTTGGTGTAACTGCACCTAATCAAATTGATGATTGATGGTTCACTGTGGGCACATGAAACTGTAACGGGACCAGTACAAACGATTTATTCATTCACAGGGGATAAACAATAAGCAGAAACCAGGTATAACATACATCGCAGCAATATTAAAAAGTTAAAAATGTCACACTTAGTTACACTTGAGGCTTCATTGTCCTGTTCTATTGTAGCTTGTTTTGCAGTTCTTCACCTAGGAGCTGTAAAGGATCATGCGATTTTTATTAAACAACATTAAACCGAAAAGAGATTCTGATAAAGTTTCCATTTCATATTTCTTTTCTTTTTCGACATTCGTTTTTCTATTCATTTCTTATTTGGGGATTGTATTTGTCTAAACCATGCATGCCTTATTATTTCTGAGGTGGGTGAAGAATAAAAAACAGAAGATCCAACATTTGGAAGATCGTCTTCCTCGCTCGGCATCCAATCAACAACTGCACACAAACTACAAATGTGTGGGCAAAAATAAGGGCCACATTAAACAACATCCACTTTCTGTTCCAAAATGTCCACAGTGACCTCGAGTTCGTTCATTAGCGATAAGCCTCACCGTGGGGTGAAAACAAACTGCTGGCCGATATGCGACACATACTAATAACGGCCTTTGTGACTTTCCCGTGAAGCCAGTGTGTGAAATTAAAGGGTCTCGAAGTCAAATAATGCTGTACAGGGGTTCCGCGAAAAGACCGGTCGAGCAGCTTCGTCTCAGAGCGATCAGGCCTAGAGGTAAATGCATGGGTCGCTCGATCAGCTCGTAACGAGATGCAAAGTCTCTGGAATTCGGGACAGATAGGTTACATAACTAACTGGAACAATTCGGCTCAGGGGCAAACACGAGGGGAAAATACGACATGATCGGGGTGGAACTTGCTCTCTGGCCTTGATGGCAAAGGTTGTGCTTTAGTGCAGCGTTTGCGCCGCTCAGGTGCCCGTGCTCTTTCCCGCCTGTGGGAGTGGCTTTATTTTGGAAGGCTTTAAGACCTGAAAAAGAAACGGGAAGTGTAACGTGACTCAGCAGAGTGTTCGAGCTCTACTCTAGTGTGAGAGGGTTTGCCTTCATTCTCCCTCTGCAGCAACTTCAACAGAACCCGATTTGGATTTTGACTCATTGTGAACTCCGTCCTCTTGTTCTTTCAGTGCACCGACGAAAGTGAGGGGACACGAAGACTTATCGAGCAAGACGACTGGATTCTGCTGAGATTGCAATGAACACTTCTGTGTGGATTTAAGATGCCTGCTTGCTAGTCTTTTTTTTTGTTGTTGCCCATGGACGATGCCCGTGTGACCATGAAGGCGGCTTCTATGTGACTTTGTCTAAAACACAAGACTCTGGATCATTCAACGATGCCGATTTGGTCTGAGAGGGACCCCTCCCACGATGGCCTCAGACTGAAGAAGCCTGGCTCTTTATCTTCCAGAGACCACCAGTTGTGCCTGTATTACTTCTTGGCGCGTGGTTGGGTTTAGCGCTCCGGACAGCTCCGTATCTTTCAAAACCACGTTTACTAGCCTGGCCCTGGAGAATGATATGTCCTAGAAAGAAGAGGCCCATCAAAGATGAGGATTTCTCCGCCATTGCGGTGCCCTCCATGAAGGGTCATGGTTATCTGGACTACACAATTGAAAGTTACCCGACTAGGGCCTTTCAGCTCATGGACGAGCTGCGTCAGCAGGGCCTGCTCTGTGACCTGGTGCTTCACGTGACCTACAAAGATACTGTGGTGGATTTCAAGGTAAGAGTTTTTATCGGTGAGCACCCTCAGTTTTTGGTCCTATTTTGTCTGATCCCACATTTCGGGGTTGTCGTTGAGGATATGGTCTGTATACCAGACTTGACACAATTCTTAGGACCAGGACTACGAAGTGCATCTGCCAGTGACTCAACTTTTACAGCCAAGACTTTCAGAAGACTTTTTGACTTTCAGAACATTTGCTCATTCAGTAAAAATAGCATTTGCATTGATATTGTCATAATTATAGTGTACAGTGTGTTGCTTGTGGTTGAGGTCAGGGCTTTGGGTAGGCCACTGGATTTCCTTCAGACCAATTTCCTTCATACCAGGTTAGAATCTCGGCTTTGTTACTGGCCAACTGAGCATCGACATTGGTTAACGCATGGGGCAGACAAAACTGGCTTCCAGAAAGAAAGACTTTATTAAGCTGTAAAAGTTATCTGGGGTACCTGGAGTAACTGAGTAATTATATATGGTACTTAATAGTGCTGGGTGGCATCTGACTGTCTATCCTCTAGGTGCATAAACTTGTGCTGGTCGCCTGCAGCCCATACTTCAAAGCCATGTTCACCAGCAACTTCAGGGAATGCCAGGCATCCGAGGTGACCCTGAAGGACGTGTGCCCTCAGGTGATCAGCCGGCTTGTCGACTACGCCTACACGTCACGCATTACGGTCGGGGAGAAGTGCGTCCTGCATGTCCTGCTGGCCGCCATGCGCTTCCAGATGGAGGATGTCGCCAAGGCCTGCTGTGACTTCCTCACCAAGAACCTGGAGCCTTCGAACGTCATCGGGATCACCCGGTTCGCCGAGGAGATCGGCTGCATCGAGCTGCGCCAGCGGGGCCGGTTGTTCATCAATAGTCACTTCAGTGAGGTGAGTGTCGATCTACTGGACCTCCGACGATGATGGGCTTCCATTCATGCCAGCACCTTTGTGATGCCACCTTTTTCTTTCAGGTGATCAAAGAGGAGGAGTTTTTCAGCCTGACACACTGCCAACTCCTGGAGCTGATCAGTCAAGACAGCCTTAAGGTGCTGTGTGAGACCGAGGTTTACAAAGCCTGCATCGACTGGGTGCGCTGGGATGCGGAGGCTCGCTCCCAATATTTCCATGCCCTTCTTAATGCCGTCCATATCTATGCCCTGCCGGCTAAATTCCTTAAACGGCAGTTGCAGTCATGCCCCATCCTAAGCAAGGCCAACTCCTGCAAAGATTTCCTGTCCAAGATCTTCCACGACATGACCCTGCACAAGCCTTTGCCCCCCACGCCTCACCGAGGAACCAAGTTGATCTACATAGCCGGGGGGTACAAGCAGCACTCTTTGACGTCCATGGAGGCCTTCGATCCGCGAAATAACACGTGGTTGAAGCTGGCACCGATTGTGCAACCATGTAGTGGGCTGGGGGCCTGTGTGCTTTTCGGCCTCTTCTACACGGTGGGAGGTCGGAACCTTTCAATGCAGAGCAATGTGGACTCACAGGCGCTGTCCTGCTACAACCCCATGACCAACCAATGGACCGAACTGGCTCAGCTCAACATGGCCAGAAACAGAGTGGCTGTCGGGGAGCTCGACGGGAGCATCTATGCTGTTGGAGGGTCCCATGGATCCACACATCATAACACTGTTGAAAGGTGCAGTTTCATAAATGGTTTGCAATTTCTTTCTAATGCTTTGCAAGTTTTGCTGCAGGCGAAATCTTGGATCGTTTCTCTGATGTGTAGATTATTCATCAAGCACACTTTTAAAATGTTAAAAAAATAGTATTGTTCGATTTTATTAGAATTCTTATTCTAGTTTATAAAAAAAAAAATCACTGCTCATTTTGATCAAACACACACCCATTTATTGCAAAACTAAATTAAAGAAGAATGAACAGCACATCTAAATATTGCAGGTACGACCCAGAGGCAAACAGATGGACTTTTGTGGCGCCCATGTCAGCTCCTCGCCTGGGTGCCGGTGTGGCCGCCTGTGGAGGCGCTCTCTATGTGGTGGGAGGCTTTGACGGGCAAAACCGATGGAAAACGGTGGAGCGCTACCAACCAGACACCAACACTTGGCACCAAGTAGCATCTATGAGCACAGAGCGAAGTGGCTTAGGTGAGGAAAAGTGCAAACTGCCGATTGTATTTCCAGTTTATCAAAGCACAACCTACGAGAAACAATTCTTGGCATATCTTCTCGGTGCCCAAATGTAATTGTGTACATTTCTCTTTGGAACTGGGACATCAAACCTATTTTACCCATTTAGGTGTGGTTGCCCTGGACTCGTACCTGTATGCCGTCGGAGGGTATGACGGACAAAACCAGCTCAACACTGTGGAGAGGTATCATGGAGCCAGAGACGTCTGGGAGACCATGGCATCCATGACCCACAGACGCAGTGCACATGGAGTCACGGCGTATCACGACAAAATATTTGTCTTCGGTAAGCCTCGTTTTTAATGATTTTGACCTTGCTTAAGTTGCGTTGGTAAGAGGAGTAATTCTGTTGGACACAAAACGACGGCAGGCTGCGGTACTTGGGCAGTTTAGGTTCTGTGCTGGTGGTCGAATGAGTCCTACCTTTATTCATTAATTATAAACTTCTTATACAGTCTGCTGTTGTTCTCCTTTACCACAGACACAGCCTTAAAACGAGAGAGATGTACCGGTTTGTTGTCTTAAAACACAGACTTGTCTTCACTTTCCCATCTTTCATTTTATTCTCATCCTTCAGCTTCAAATTTATCTTTTTACAGGTTTTGGGATTGTAAATATTTCCCAGCTTGACTTGTTGGAAACATTGCCAGGCTTGTAGTGTAAAAGATGCAGTCTATGCACAATTTGAAAATGATCTTAGAAGCTCTTGAGGGCCACATAAAATGACGTGAGCGGGTGGGATTTGGCATGCAGGCCTCAATTTTGACCCGTGTGGCTTAAAAGGCCATGAAGAAGAAAAGAAAGCCCCGAGTCTGTAGCTTGACGGTAGATTTTGGACGGATTGATTTTGATTAGACGTTAAAACACGGATCACCCAAAACGTGAAAGCATTTCCAAAAACTAAAATCTTTTCATTCCACCCTGGACTGCAGCCGTGTGTTTAACATTTGCGTGAATTATTCTCGGGTGTCTAGAGCTCGGCTGGAGTCCACCTGTTGCAATACGAATTGATTCGACGTAGTTTGGAAGGCAAATTGAATTTATACTTCATCATCAGAACGGAAAACATGTCAAGACACCAAGAGCCGCCATATAAATATTATTACATTATTATAACAATGTTTTTTAAATCAGTCTCATATTGTGTTTAATTAACACCGATATCACCTCAGATTTGTTCCTTTTAGATTTTAAATCACTATAGAAGGTAAAATTGAATTGGAAATATGCCGTCTCTGCATTTTTGTGTTTTCTTGAGAATCAATTCCTGCTTTTTTCCTTGTGAAATTAAGATAATTAAGCACAGACTTTTGCTCTTAATGACTTTTTACACTCAACCAAGAATGGAGACGAATTCTACGAGTTATGGATCTGATTTTGATGATTAAATATTTCCTGTGTGTAGCCACCATGTCGATATTGAACAGTCTGTTTCACAAAGCGTTATTTTCTGGGGAAATTGAGCCTTTTGTGACTTGATTGCGTGTGCTCATTGAAGCAGCCAGTTCCTCGTTAGGAGGCAATCTTTGTATTAGCAGGAGCACAAAATAGGGCGACTGTTATTCAGTCAGGAAAAACAAGCGTTAGCGGTATCGCTGAATTCAGAGGTCTGCCATGACACATGTGCCCCGACAATAACGCATGATGCATACGACGGTGCTTCCTGTGATTGTAAATTAACGTTTGACGTCTGACTCTCGGCCCAAGGTGGTTTCAACCAGAGTGGGTTCCTGTCCAGTGTGGAGAGTTACTGCCCGGCGAGTGACCAGTGGACGTACGTGATGGACATGCCAGTGGGTCGGAGTGGGATGGGAGTAGCTGTAACGATGGAGCCGTGCCCGGGATGCCTCCCAGAGGAGGAAGACGAGGTGTAATCCGAGGTCCGACTGGAGTCGCCCGCGAGGACGTTTTCCGTTTGCTCTGCCACAGTATTTTACTCAGGTCCTCTTTTTTTTTTTGCACAGTGTGTGTTCGAGTGTTAAAAAGCTATCGTTGTACGGCCGAGAACCCCTGATGAGGTATTATCCGAAACACGGTGGTCTCTGTATCTGTTTATATTTCAGATGTTTCCATGCCTCAGATTAATATATATGATGTGTTGTAGACTGGAATTATTGCTTCATTTTCATCCTACCTTGAATTCAGAAACGTTTGTCTGGATCAGGTGCTTGTTGAGCTGCTTTCTATATGACCACCAGGTGGAGGAATATGACTTCCACAGAAAAGGAGATTTTCTTCCTGAAGGGGTTCGAAACACCTTCTCGCCCTGTGGGCTGTGTGTTCGGGGCTGATTTCACACATGATCTGAATGAAGAGCTTAGACGAATATTTATATCTTGTAAAATAAAAATAAAGATTTTTATAGGATGAATAAATTTAAATACTGGATACAATTGTGATCTCATTGTCATCTTATCATCGGATTTAAAAAATACTGCTTTAGTGCAGAGGTTTTAGCATTTTAACGTGACAACCCTACTATCGTCAGTTATATCTAGGTGGAGCAGCGGGATTTTACGCTAGCACACCAGTGCCGAAAGTGTAAACCCACCACCCTTCTTGCCACCCTGTTCGGATTAGTCAGAAAGTGAGTTATGGTTGATCATCAAAAGCAACAACTCATCTTGGCACGACGAACCGTCTCACACACTTTCTGCTCATCATTTGGAGCCGGTGGCTCGGAAGTTGCTCATTGCCGAGATTTGATGACTCGCACTGCAAAATGGATGACGCCCCGGTGGACTACACCCATGTTTATCTCCTGTCTACAGTTCTTCTGTCCTCATGACGCCATATCTCACTTCCCAAGTCATTTTCAGTCCACCAATGTATGGCAGTTGTGGCAGCTTTGGGTTTGGAGGAGCCTACTTACCGGATGGGGGTCGGAGGAACCGGGATTATTTGTGGGAATGCTACTTGTTCGGAAAAGTTGTGCACAAATAAGGCATACTCGTCTCGAGCAGCCGATCCAGCTCCAAAAGAGAGTGAACCAGAACTCTACCACCCTCTGTAGGCTGTGTAGGACTCCTTATTGGTGACTGCCTTCAAAAACGGACACTATATTTTGCAGGCTCATCAGATGAAGTCGGTGAACTGCCAGTAAATGTTTACAGTTGAATGACAATTTTTATTTTCATTATTCAAAATTCTACCACTGTAAACTCCACCTTAATCTTCAGACTCGAGATCAAATGTATTTATTGCTCCAAAGACATGCATAAAATATTAATATTTCAAATATTAAAATTCTTATAATAACAAAATTGGACACCGTTTTAATAAACTAATATGTTGCCATCGGGTTTGGATTTTTTCATGCAAACGGGATTTTCTGCTCGCACACCATCCCTGAGATTCTAATCTTGCTTGGGCGCCACCCAAGCCACTAGAAGACGCAAACCAGTTCATATTAGTGCCAGTCACATGCCTGAATAAATAGGAGGTTTGCGTCAGGAAGAGTATTCGACCATCCTAGATCAAGAATGCGGGCCATGATACGATGTGGAGACCAGCCAAACAAAATGTACATTTTAAATCGGAATGCTACCGCTAGTAATCCTAAAACTCTGCAGTCTCCATGATGTATAAGATTATATTTCATTTCAAACCCCGGGAGCCTTTTGAGAGCTTAACCACTTGGCTCATTGCTAAAATTAAAATGACCCTCAAAATAAACACGTGTACAAACAACGTGGACAAAACCAGTTCGATCCTACAAACCACGATAGGAGTTTAACCCTTTACAGGCATCAAGGCTCCTCATAATCCACACACCTTGGTACAAAAAAGAAAAAAAAAACTAAATAATGGTCTCTTGATGCCTCATGCCGGAAATGACACACTCGACTATTACAAAGATAGAAACGGGTATCTTATTTTATTTTCTACATCCACAGGCTCTACAACAAAAGCTGAATAATAAAAAAAACACCAGAGTGCGCATTGTTTAAAAAAATAAATGCTACGTGCGGCCATGGTGGCATTTAATGTGTTTGATCGGCTTCAGAAAAACATGTCCACGTGGGTTTCCTCCCCAGTCCAAAAACATGCAGGCCAATTTAATTCATTATAGGTAGGTGTGTGTGTGTGTGTGTGTGTGAGAGATGGACTGGCACAGTCTGAGAAATTGAGGGTTAAGAGCCTTGCTCAACAGAAGCAAGCTGGCAGAGGTGGACCGGCGTCCTTTAAATTACTAGTCCGGTACCTTAATTATTAGGCTATGGCTAAAACAACCCCCTTCTTATGCAATGACCAAAATTTATTCATGACATTAAATCTTCAAAAAGTCTTAATTTGTCAGCAGTCACCACATGCAAGCTCAACCTGGACCGTTTGTTGTCTCGAGGGTGTGTTACCGCTGTCTTCACACAGGGGGAGCTAAGTAACTTCACTTCAAGTGTCTGCCAGGACAAGGTGCCCTGTTCACTATACCCATCAGGAAAAAAGCATCGACTGATGCCAGGCTTCATTATTGAACAGATCACACCACCACCTGCTGTTTTTACATCTCAGACAGACATGACATGGTGTTAGGGATGTGAACTCTGGATTCATTTCATTTCTTTTGAGCACAATCTATACAGAGTAACATATTTACTCAGGGATCTCATGTGATTACACTGAGTAACCTTGACAAAAAACTATGATCATCATTTAGACCCAATTGTTCTTCTGGTTACTCCTGTTCGGTGTCACCACAGCAGCACTTAATGCCGGATGCCCTTCCTACATGCCTGATACAACCCGTCCTATTTATCTGGGCTTGGGACCGGCACTACAGTGTGCCGGTTTGAGGATCCTAGTGGTTAGCTACCTACAGGCCAATACAGTGCCTCCAATTAACTGCACATTTCCAGACTGTTGGAAGAACCTGGAGCTCCTGGTGACATGGAGAACACTCCACATAAAAAACACATGGGCCTTCTTGATATGAGGCCACTGTAACACTAAGGTACAAATTAACTACACCAAAGACAACTACAACAGGCTGTGTGGCACCGGCACTACCTGCCCCGTCAGATGTTTTGAAATTCAGTGCTTCCAGTTTCAGACCGCAGGATGTGGTTGTTTGGATAGTTCCGCCGGTACTAGACCTGAAGGTCTTCAAAACCACGGTACCACTAATGTGACAGATACACTAATAGCCACACCACACTGCATCTTGGTCTGAATTCTACTAGTGAGGTTGGTTCACTATTCAAAAATGTTCCTGCCCATTGATTGATGGTACTGAAAAGCAATGGTGCAAATCTATGAGAACCTGGACCATGTGGACATAACCGAGTAGTGCTGAAACGAAACAACGTTCCTTGTTTCGTTTCAATATGTACCTGTATGTATCTGAAATGACAATAAAGACTCTCTGACTCTGAGTATGATGGAGTCACTTTAATCTTTTTGCCATGAGTGTGAGGTACCCTGAGAAGTCTAGAAGATGTGACACCATGTTAACTTTTTAATTGTACACCAAGTGTAGCTTTGTCTTTACGACCTAGGAAGAGGAAGATAGGTGTGCCTGGGATACTGGATATCTTTGGTCCAGTCATGGTTATGGCACATGAAGCTGGGAAACTGTGCTCAGTAATAAAAACTGCAAGACTGGACCACTAGGTGGTCAGTGGTCCACCCGATTGACTTGACACAAGCAGGGTAATGGTCACTGCTTGTCCAGTTGCACGGGCGTGTGATTGACATCATGGGAACAGTGGGAGTACCAACCATGAAAATGGATACGCATGTCAAACTGACCATCAGTGGCCATACTGTGGTCCGTGTGAACAGACTGACTGGTAGAAAGATGCTTAGACAGAGAAGCAACACATTACTGTTACACCTAGGGGGCAGTCAGACCACGTAAATCAGCGTCGGTAGTTACGTCGGTGATTAACCCTAGTACACTGATAAATGCGAGCGTGTATATCGAAAACGTCTCGGCGACACGCGATTGTGACGAGAAACAGTCCATTAAAACGAACAAACGAGACATCTTTAGGTTCAGTCGCAGCGTGGAACTCGTACTTTACCTGCAAAACAACGTAATTACGACGGTACGACAACGTGTCGTCGAGTTTTCAACACTCGGCGAGAGAAACACGACGGCGGAGTCAAAACTGAAGCCACCACTAAGACTAGTTTCTCTCCAAACTCACCTCAGAAGCGGCCGGACCGTTTCAAGCTCCCCACTTGCTGAATTGATTCTACTACTGGGCCGCTCGAAAGTGAGCTCGGATCCGCAGGGGTGGTCTACTTCACTACGCTTGTTTTTATACTTTTGTATCATACATTATACAAATAAAAACACTTTGTATTCTCACTAAGATGTATACTATCACACGTTGTACACAAATGTCGAAAGGTAGTCCTTTGTGCCGGTCGTACGTGTACAGCGAGCGTTTTACATCCCCCCGCAATACAAATGAAACGTTCCACAATTTATTCCAGGGAAAGACTGACAGTTTTTTGGGTCATGAAGCAGCTGTTCGAGTCAGCGGCCCGCCCTCCCTCCGTGGGAATAAGCAATGAGTGTATTTCAACTTAGAAAAGTAAGATTTCGCCTTAAAATGCATCGAATGTTTACTTTAATCGATAGAAATACGCAATGATTCTGCATTCGTGCCATTTTTAGAGTTTAACACACGGGAAATATTAAAAAAAAAGTTATTGGATAATGTGCCTTTGCATAACTGGTTGGCCCAAAATATTAGCTTATTAAAGTAAACTTATATGTTTTTGATTTTTTTGTTATTTGACTCCATTCATTCTCAATTCAGCACTCAATTGAGTCAATTCTGCCCATTTAGTCAGACATCATTCAACTGGCTGGGTCTATCATTAGTTTCTCTCAGACGTCTGAACAGCCACTGTTTTCTCTGTGAGGTGCAGATTGTCATTGGGCAGATTAACATGCCTTGAAAAAGGGTGATGACTGCCTGTATCCATACACAAGAGCGTACGGGTACAACTAATACGAATAGAGAAGGCCAACCAGTCTTTAAATGGCTTATGGCATTGTCGGGTCTCCAACTAGTGACCTCCAGACAATTGACAGTCTGGACAACTTAAAAAAAAAACCCATATATTTAGGTTTCTAATAGGTGCTATGCTAACAATTCAGCCACATTGTGATGAAACTATTAGAACGATTAGATAGATAGATACTTTATTGATCCCCGAGGGAAATTCTGGACATCCAGTAGCAATAATAATACAGATAAGAAAAAAAACAGATAAGATACTTTTATATATCTATACAATAACAGAACAGAATAAATTAAAATAGAATAGATTCTAATGAAATAAGCTACCGTGTTATGAAAATCATCAGTTTCAATGATAACTTTGAACAATCACTCAACCGCCAACAAATGTACTGGACCCAACACTTTTTACTGATTCCTCCTTATCCTGGGACAATAGTGCTCCCCTTAATGCTGCAAAAATCATACAAATGTGGCTTCCCATGCTTTGCCAATTAGAGGACATAAACACAATTTCGATGCGAATGTATGGGACTTGACTATGAGGTGACATTTCCACCTCTTCCATCCCTCAAATACCTAAAAGATGTACTTTGCGCAGAATGGCTCTACATCCCACCTCAAGACATTTAGGACTTGTATGACAGCATTCTAACGAGAACTGAAGCTGTTCTGCAGACAAAGGGTGGCCCAAATCCTTTCCTGTTTTTCTGTTTTTAAGTTCATTTGCATGTTTTCTACGTAACGCTTGCACAACCTCGTTCCTTCACGTGACAGGTATGTTGAGATTCCCATTTAAGCGACGCGTGTCAAAAACGTATCATTAATTATTCACATTAGATCGACTCCTACTTGCAAGATTAGCATTTCCTCTTTCTCGTGGGACCTGCAGAGTCATTACAGTAGCAAAAAAAAAAAAATTAACCACTGAAAAGGACTATTTATATTACAGCTAAGGTTGTGCTCGGCGTGTCCGTACTCAAGTGAGCCTCGACTGGGTCAGATTTCTTGCACGGCATGTTCAATAGCCTATAACTCCTGTCTGTGAACTGGTAAGAGGTCTTAGAAAGGATTCTTTGATCTTACTGGTCTAGGTCAGACTGCAGTTATTGAAGGTCACGGTGTAGCTTCTACCTAAATGTTCTCCAAACCTTCTACCACAATGGCCCTTTGTGAGAAAAACTGAGTATCGATGTCTAGAACTTTCTGATACTGGAAAACACAACATCGTACAACCAAGCGTATTAAGCTAAAGTTGTAAATTAATTCATCTGGGTCTTGGTTTTTTGTCTTGGTTTTAAAGATGCTCTGAACATGATCCTCTAGCTGTCCACATTTAACAATCTTATCAGGGCTTTTTAATGATAACAACAACAATCACTCAAGTATTTGTATGTTCATGTATGTATGATTTTTTTTTATCATGACTTGAATTTCCTCCTTCTTTTAATTTAGTCATGACTGGTTTAAGTTTTGATCGATTCGCATTATTGTTGCCAACATGTTGGCGAACCGCGTGCAATTTAATACACACACGTAGAACATAGTAACTACACATCTTAATTTTCATGATCATATTCATCAAACGTGTCACACCATTAGGCTCATGAGCTAATTAAAAAGCTCCCCATGAATGGGGTGAATTTGTTATTAAGGAAAGCTGTAAAGTCTTGGAGTATAAACACAAATCTTGACTCTTGAGCAGTGAAAACATGTTCTGTGGAGTAGTTAAACATATTTTACTATGTAGTAGTTTACTGATCAAAGCAGATGCCGATGCTGTCTTTTAATACCACGATGTCGTGGCATAATGTGCCGCATGTAGATTCCTACTTCCATGTTGCAAAATATATTAAAATAAAATTCTGAAGCATGAACATAGAGCACTACACAGGGCAGTTGTACTGTAGTGGTTAAGGAACTGGACTAATAATCAGCAGGTAGACACTGTTGGGCCCTTTGAGCAAGACCCTTAATCCACTATTTCTTAAATTTTAAAACGTTACAGCTTTAGGTATCAATATGTTTATCAATCCCATTCATTTTAAAGGAGATTTGTAATCATATCGTACATGTTATTTTAGAGACCCCATAAATGTCCACGGAGGATTCAGCTCTAGTGAAACATCTATGCACAGTACTTCCTGGTTGAATTATTACAAATCTATGTAGCCTGTGATGTCTTACATATATTTATCAAAATTGGAAGCCTAAAGAAATGAGCTCAAGCATCCTATCAGCTGATTTTGGACCCCAATGTCACGTCTAAAGCGAACCAGAGCTTCTTCTATGAGACATTTGTTTGGCCTTGCGGTGAAATGAGCAGTGAAGTCCAAATCTGCTGAAAACATTACACGGTGCTACTGTCCGTCTCCCAGCGCATCATCTGCACATGCCCACTCTGCATCTGCAAAAATGGATTACAGCACTAATGCAATCCCGGTTGGCATGGGGACGCCGGTCAGTCGCGGAGACGAAGATTTAGGCCGTACGGCCGCCGCCGTACCCTGTTGTTTTCCTCCGGCTGAACCTTGTGTGAACCTCTATCTGTTTACCCTCTATAAACAAAGTGAGCTGCTTTAAACAAAAACAAGCATGGACGAGGTGCCATTTTCACAGGAGACAAATTTGAATTCGAGGCTTTGTTCTCGACAGACGAAAAGGCGGGAAGACTAAAGCATCACTGGATGACTCTATATGTGTGATATGAATGGCTCATGAATGTCCCCTGTCACGGCATTAATATCCTGTTGACTGTCCTGCCGCTGTAGATTGTTGAAGACGACTGTGCTTTAATTATTTATAAGTCACCACAGTATTAGTGATGTCGAGTGGCTGTGTTAATGTTTAAATTTATTCCGCATATAAATGAATTCCCAAAAGTTCAAACCTGGGTTAGGTTTTGTACAAATCTTACTTTGTCGCATGGGGCTAGGCACGATCAAGCTGAAGCAGGTAAGGTGACAGATATTTAATTCTGTACAAATATAAATGTATTCTGTGGAATTAAGATTTCTCATTTAGATTGAACCATAAAAAGACTATTATTCCCTGTGACCCTTGACAAAACAGCAGGATTCGCTGACTTCCTGGCTGGTAGCGGAACTGAGACGCTAAGTTTGTTCGCAAGTGGATAGCTTGCTCTCTGAATGACTTAATGAACAGACCGATCACCCCAATAATGAAATTC
>JAYDZF010000032.1:470651-485886 GCA_034509105.1 Microcambeva barbata | reverse complement strand
GTTGTTGATCTTCGAGGAGCCGCCCGAGACGTCGTGGATCTTCTGATCTGATCTTCCTCACATCAGTCACTAACGTAATAAAGCTTCAGCGCGGCTCACATGAACTCTCCTGACGGCTGTTTACAGCGACCCACCAAAACATTACGACCACCGGCTCCAGTGTGATGCTCGTCCTTGGTGGAGAGACCACTGCTCCACGTACTGCAGCGTGAGCAGTCAAGATAACCCCTATTTATAGGAGTAAACAAGAACGATCAAAAACCCTTCATAAACATTCTACAGGTGTTCTCCCGACAGAGGGCGCCAGAGCACACCAGGGAGTAAAGTATGCCCGAGTCAGAACGATGCCAAAACGAAAAGCAGCACACCCAAGCGCCCCCGTCAGGCGAGAACATGCGGGGCTCCGCCCACAGGCTTTCCTCACACTCGTGTTAGTGATTCCAAGCAAAACGCCGTAAGATGTTTTTATTTTTTTTTAAACCTGCCATGCAGCACACGCCCGTGCCAACGCCAGAGGCGCAGCCCACCACGTACCGTACCTCTGGGCCCTGGCGCCGGGCTGGAAGGCTTTGTAGAAAACCGCCGAGGGGTTCCTGCGCCCGGTCACGCCAGAGAGAGAAGAGACAACGTTAGGAAGGGCGAGGACGCCGGCGCCCCCTGCTGTCCGGGCACAGAGCGAGTTCACACAGACGTAACGGCGCGTTAATGCGCTCGGGGAGGGCGGAGCTTCATTAGGAGGTGTAAAGCACAACCGCGGCGGACTCGGGGGCTTCATCCAACCTCAGCACCCGGTTTAATTCAAAACTACATGAAACTGAAGACTAATGAGTGGAGTTAAAAACAATTAAAAGTCTTAACGATGACCTCCGATTCATCGAAACGCCTGAGCGCACGCGCGCCCCCCGCTGGCGAGGATTCAAACGACAAACGATAAAAGAAAAACAAACACGGGAGGAAGAATTCCGGGAACACGACGACACTGCCAGAACGAGGTCGGCGGGCGAGGTTCTGAGAGCTTCTGAGCCGGAGGGAAGGGCAGCGCCCCCTCCGCGCGTGAATAATAACAAATAAAAAAAAAAAAAACCCCGACAGATCTTCCACGTCAGGAGCCGGAGGGGCCCCGGCAGAACGAAGGCAAATACACCAGCCGAGCCGAGAACAGGTCGAGCCGGATCCGGTCGCCGTGGAGACGTCGGAGAGCTCGCCCCGGCTCAGACGCCGAGGAACTTCTCTGTGCACGTATGAGCCAGGGCTCGGGGTCTGGGGCCCTGCACTAGAACCCATGGCACGCCGACAAGGAAGTAAAGCTCGACTTCTCTGTGCACTGCTTGGCACCCGGTTTAGTACCACAGGCCCAGAACATAGAACGTGTGGCACACAGGACATAAGGGGGCACGGCCGGACACACACACACACACACAAGAAGCTCCTGGGTGAGCCCAAATCACCACGGTTTAGGTCCCGACCCCGTCCCAGAGGTCCCCGTACACCCCAATGTCAGTGTGACCCCTACACCCCTGCCCACCCCGATCCCAGAGCCAGGAATGCGACGCCCGGGCACCGGGGGCAGCGAACCCGCCTCGGTCCCCTCCGAGACGCCCTCCAGAGAAGAAAGGTCTTCCTCTCCGAGCGTCTCCTTCTTCAAGTGCAAACTCGCCGCCTAAATTATCCCCCACGGGTGTCGATCAGCGACGATCGCTACACGGAGGAGGTGTGTGTGTGTGTGTGTGTGTGTTGGGGGGTGTCGCACCCAAGAATGTGAGCTTTTGTCCTCGACTAAATAAACATAATCCTTCCAATCGGGTAGATCGGAGCGCCCGGGGCGGAGGGTCGTCCTGTCAACTGGGTGTGTAGCGCGAGGCACGCAACGCTCGCGAGGACGCCAAATTTAAACCCTCATTTCGACACAGTGTGGCTGTGCTGAGGTCCGGGACTCAACGAGGTCGGCCCCAGCATTGGCTCCTGGACACACCGCGACCCTGACCGCTCCGATTTCAGCATTAGGAACACCAGTAACACTCCAGTGCTGTGTACGGACCGACACCGTTCATTTCCAACCCTTAAGGGTTAAAAAAAAAAGACTCTGCCTCCTCGGCCTGGACACACCGCGACCCTGACCATCACAGAGGTGAACCCTGGCGTGTGTGGGTGCTCACCTGTCCTCGTCGCCGTCGATGGGGATGGCGATCCCGAACAGGCTGTTCACGCCGGCGCCGGAGACGAGCCCCGCCTCCTCGGGGCCCGCCGCCGCCGCCACCGCGTCCGATGTCCTCCGGGACGCGCCCGCCCCCGGGACGCCGCCCACGCCCGGGGCCGAATACTGGAGCGCCGCCGCAGCCGCCGGGCCGAGGCTCGCCATCACCCCCGCCCATTCCATCAGGTTGGGAGCGGGCGCCGGCTGGCCGCTCATGTTGACCTCGGGCGCCACCTTGAGGGGCAGGGACAGGCGCTGAGCGTGGAAGTCCAGGTTCGACGGCAGCAGGGCGGCTTGGTTTGGCACGTGGTGGCTCAGCGGCGCCGCATTCTGGTACAGCTGAGGAGTGACGGGCGACTTCTGAAGAAGCGTGGCCGGCGTCAGGAGGGCGTGCGGTGGCACCGCGGGTACCGCTTTGTTTGCCTCGCTGACCGGCTCGAACGGGTGATGGGCGGACCCCGGGTCCATCGCCACGCCGGCGTCGCTGCCGGGCGCCACGGACACTCCTAACCCGCTATCCCGGTCCGTCAGGTGTTCGCCGGCGTGCCGGACGCCGTCCGAAGTCCTCCCGGCGATCGCCGCGCCCTCGGGTTCCTTGTCGTAGAACTCGGCGCACGTCCAGCGCCCGCGGCGGAACGGCTCTCCGGTCCCGTGGTCCAGCTTGATGACACGGAAGCGAGAGCCGCAGCCGACCGCCTGCAGACCGGGACCCCCTGCGGGGCCGCCCGCCTGCCCCTGTCGCCCCGCCGCCGCGTCCTCGTCGCACGGATTCGGCTCGCACGCCTCCGGGTCGAGGTCGGCGCGCGGGACCTCGAAGGTCTCGGACGACGCCCCTTCGGTCCGGGACTCGTCCGGGTCGTCCAGGCTCTCGGTGTCGTCCACGCCGGCGCCCGAGCCCACCTGCGCCTGGATCACGCTGGTGATCTGAAAGCAGCTCTTCTTCTTCGCTGGCATTTTCGACATGTTTAAAACACGATAATTAACGGTGATACTGGTGACGCGATGGACTTCAAAGCACAATTAGGAAGGTGGCAGCGGGCACTTCTCCGTTCATGCCAGGAGCAGAAACATGGGGCAGAAGTGAGTCCAGCCTGGCCCGGGTCCACCACAATGGAATGCCAATACGCACGAGTGTCCACGATGACGATACCATGCGTGTCGAATACCGACGTGTATCATCGAACCGAATATCCGCTCAGATCGATCAGCTTAAAATAATCGACTAATCTTAATAATCGGAGTTTTTTTTTTTTATTCTATTATCCGGTCCTGATCACGGCGCGTCGGCTCTCTTCCTCTTCTTCTCTCCGGTTGCATTCTCACCCTCCGCCACAAACTCATTAAAAACCAGCCCCGCGTCTCAGTCCCGGGCCACGCAGTCCACACCGAGCCGACCTGAGCGCCTCGTCTCCCGGCTGAGGCTCTAACTTCAGTCCGAGGGGCTCCGCTCCGCTCCCCCCTCCTCCCGGCCTCTCACATCCACCTCCTACAGGCACCGAGCGGCGGACCGGATCGGCAGAGCCGCGCTCACTTCATGTTCCTCCTCCGGACCCTCACACGCCCCGTTCTTACGAGGCAGCGAGCACAAGGAGCTTCGGGAATCTTCGGAGCACCGAGCCGCAAAAACACTCGACTCAACTGTGTCAAAATATTCCTGCCCTCGACAAGATGGCTAAAGCGCCGCGGTGCACGCTGGGAACTGAGAGAGCGCAACAGGCGCCACGGGCACTACGTACGGAGTCGAGAATGCGCAATGGCGTAGCGTACATGACGTCATCCGCGCCCCCGGCCGATTAAACGTTCATATGATATTATAAATAGTGAATAGTAAATAGGATTATGTTTCAGAATGAATAAAAATACTGTTTAGAAATACTTTATCATCTAAGCGTTAGTAAAGAAAAAAACGTTTTTTTAACGCCAGGATTTAATCGTAGAAATACGATCTAAATAAAGTGCGCGTTTTGTTGTTAAAATGTCTTTTAAAGTATCTTGGAAGCTATTTTGAGGGAAAATTGGTAATCATTTATAAATCATCACAGCAATATAGTTTATTCATGTGCCACAGTCAACTGCTTAGTCGTGATCAGGGTCTATTCTAAATATGATTTGTTGTGGTTTATTTTTATTTGTTTTCCACAAAATATACCTGTTTTGTATACATGTTTTGATAATCTCTTAAGTATTAATGACTATTTCCATTAAATTAAACGTTGCATTAAATCAATGTCGAATTATATTTCATTCATAAGCAAAAAACCATTCTAATAAATATTATAATTATATAATACATGAATATGTTGTGAACATTGTATTAAAACGTTCTGTAATTATTAATTTAATGACATTTATTTCGTCACCGCATATCACAGCTGGGACGTAGTAACCAATCAGATATTGCCCTGTCATCCGGGTACTCCAGTTGAACCGCCTTCCAAATAACGATCCAGCTTCTCGTTGAAATCTGTACTGTTTATTAAAATAAACGGCAAAATAACGTTTCCTATTAAAATTTTACTTTAGGGACTTGTTATTTATACTAAGTATTTTTCTCATGATTTTTTTTCTTGCGTCAATGTAAAATTTAAAAAAATATCTAAATGAGACAACAATGGCGGCTCCGCTACGAGGCGGTAGAGCGGGTGTTCATGGGAATCGTAGTTTTTCAGTCTGGAATAGTACTACAGTTAGTGGAAAAATGCCACGACGTAAGTTGACTTTAAAATATATTTTAATAATAAATTAGAACCCTGTTCATGCCAGCCATGATCCTGACATGGATACAGTGTAAAATAGTATTTATATTATAAAAAAACACGGAATGTACACGGAAAGAAACAGACAGCAGTGATCGGCGGTGGGGGCGGGGTTCCACCATCTACAATTCATAACATACTGATTCTGCAGGAATCTTAGTGTGGAAAGGGAAATGCCGAACCCTATCAACGCTTCTAATATAGTTACAAGTGGTGTATGTACTTTTGACCACGTAGCGTTGAGACCACTAAAGGGCGCCACTGAGCAACCAACAGACAATGAATCGGTCTGTTTAGACCGGCGGAGGGAGGATGCCAGGAATGCGTCAAGATACGCAGTGCGTCCGAAACAGCATCGTGTGCACTGTGTAGTGTACCAGAACTAGTGAGCTTTGAATGAGTGTGATGAGTTAATGCACCACGTTTAAAACATAGTCTCCGAGCAAACACGATTTTAACAAAGGTCTGTAGTGCGAATAACCACGGCGTGTTTACTTCCAGCGTGGAGGGTCTGGGGATAGGGAGAAGAACGGGATTTGGAACACAGTCGGGGAAATTCCCGTTCTTTGAGTTGGTGCACGTTCAGATTTCCGTTAGAGGGCGCGCCTGAGTAAGTATAAATTGTACAGGAATTTTGGACTTTCGATGATTTCTGCAAAACAAACAAACCAACAAAACAAAACAATTTCAACATTCACATCCTGGAGCCACTTCTTAGGCATATTGTGGGTTAGTTGAACACGAAAATCTGCTGGGTCGAAAATATACAAACAGCACAACCAACAGCTGGTTATTTGGCACCTTTTTAAAGACATCTACAAGCTCTCAGTTGCTGCATGCATTGGAGACAAGAGCACACAAATAAATGGACAATCCTTTAGTATTTAAAACCATCATGTACCATGCGGGAAACCTCCAAAAGTGTCGCCTCAAAGCAAGAAGGTCCTGGGTTTGATTTCCAGGTTGGACAGTCCGGGTCCTTTCTGTGTGGAGTTTGCATGTTCTCCCAGTGTATGCATGGGTTCATGTCGGGTGCTCCGGTTTCCTCACAGAGTCCATAAACATGCAGCCATGAATGTAAATAAACAAACAAACTGTATTTAAATTGTATTAAAATATAAAAATACTATAGATAGTTATAGGTGAATAAGAGGAGATTTGTCTGGCAGTAAAATAAATGTAAATGTGTGTCGTTTTGTTCTAGGCGAATAATTGAACCATGGCAGCGTTCCATGGTCCGATACACTGAACCACAACATAAGGTTGGAGGATCTTCATAATGGAAATATGTCTCATTGGCGTCATCATGACATATAATTAAACAAATTCCATTTTAACCCCCTCCCCCATGAACCCTTGACATGAGCTTGTGTGTATGAATGGAAGAGCTTCTTACAAAGTTTTGCCCCCAACCCACATACATACTCCCCCATCCTCAAATTCTCTTCTGTATCATTGAATTTGAAACACCCTCTTTTTTGGATGGCACATTATAAGAGATGTTAGGCATCCTGGGTTTGATTCTTCATACACCCATATACGTGTTGTGGCTTAAATACCAAATCCCAGCAAATAAGTTGGATCTCTAGATACTTCTGACCATAAAATGTGTTTGACAGTATGATTATAAGATCATAAGCTGTAAGAGCAGTCTTGTGTTTACTTCTCCTGAAGGAAGTCCATCTTGGGTGCACATGACTGTCAGGTTTTCTGCCATGCAGCACATTCTCATACATGGAGAGAAAAATCCCGGCACTGTGGAAAAGCAGGAAGTGTTACAATGACTTGTTTCAACACACAACACACACACACACCACACACACACGAGCAGTATGCTGTGGATTCCAGAAAGTTCTAGAAGGGAAACACTGCCTGAATAACAGGCCTGGTGTTTATCTGTGAAGGATCGGGCGTAATCCTGTTGTCTCCACTCTGAAACCGCTGAAGATCATAGGTGTGGAGAGTCACATTGTGCTTGTCCTGTAGCTGAATGATTCACCCAGGTCCTTCACCTGAAGTGGACTGTAAAAAGAACAATCAAGCTACAGGATACATTAGGTTTGATACTAAATACAATGGTATAATATGCCTAAAGAATTGTACATGCTTAAAAGTATGTTTCTGTCCACACTTTGAGAGAGTGTGGGCTAACCATTCTTAGTTTGTATAAATTTAGAATTAAACTGACTAATTAAAATATTGAAAAACCTTTCCTTGCACTATTATCTGATAAAGATTCAGGAGGGTAAATCATGAGGGCACGCCCAACTATAATCCCAGTGCACCATAAATTGTGCACAAATTTGGTATAACACGTTTTGGAAGCTTAATAGCAGAATTAAAAATGCAGGTAGTACTTGAGATTACTATTAACAATTATCTTGCGTGTATGTGTGTGAGTGTGTGTTTATTTGATTTAAAGCATATTTTCTTGTGAGCTTGCACCATCTCACATAAGTCCATGGTTTAAACCAACGTTCTGCATTCTAAGGTGCTTATCAGTCAGTCTATCTGGTGAACTTTGGCTCACTACGCCCAGGATTCAGATATTTTCTGGGCTGGGTATTAGGGCTGGGCTCATCTGTGACCCTGTGTTTATTTTACTTAGTAACAAGAGGCCATGTAAAGGCTACTAGTTTGGTTGCATGTTGTTGTGTGATGTATACTTCCTATATTTAATTTATTTACTTGTGTTAAAGTTGTGTTTATGTTGTAACGCTTTGACGACTTTAATATTAGTATTGAGCAGAATTACACAATTCACTTTACAATATCACCTGATACTGTGGGCATCACTTGGAGAATCTAAGTTAATTTCAATTTTCATTCCAATCTCCACAATTAAAATTCTTAAGAAATGACAAAACTGCTTCTGAGAATCAAGTATCTATGATCTTTCTCTTTTATATAAAGTAGTCGTTTTAAATATAAATGTTTTCTTCCCTGTTCCTTATATTTTATCAGGTTTGGAAAGTATTTTTGTCCGTGCTGTCTCAAGTTGTGGTCACACAGTAACCGCTGATTCAGAGATTTGTCTATATAGAGTTAGACTGTTTAAATGAAACACGTTCAGGGTTTTGGAACTACAGTGTGTTGATTTAAATAATATGCTTTGACACAGTCTTAACTATGACAGTTTTGTCTTTACAAATGTAAAAGTATAAATAAAATGTGTGAATGATTGGTCGCTCGGTGGCTGACAGGCCTAACTTTATTCAGACTGACCTGGGCTGTCTGGTGAAAATACCAAAGATGGTATACATGCACACGACCATAGTCTGGATCCTAATGGGCTTTCCATAAGCTTGTATGGTATTTTACTTATCAATGTTTGTGTGGACCAAGTGTGGGATTGCCCATTGAGGACCCATGTGGGTGTTTTATTTTGATTTCCCATAAAAACAACTAATTGGCTCCAGACTGCCTGGTGATAACCTAAAAGATGCCACACGTAATGTCTGACCGTGTTGTGCATTTGTTTTTATTACTTTGCTTAATTTGTCTTTAAACAGCCCTTAATTGGCTCTGATCATTAATGCTTGTCTGGACCCAGTTTGGGCTGAGATATTATGATGAATCATTTCAATTTGCCCAATTTGTTTAATGTATTATTGTTCATCCTGAATAAAGAACGAAACTCAATGTTTATACCCCGAACCTGTTTTATCGCGTTTACTGGCAAAATGAAATATCGCTGTGCGTAATGTACTTTGTGTATCGTAATAAAATCTCCGTCAAATGATCTGCCATATCATTCACGGCATCTATCAAAGCCTGAACATAAATCGTAAAAACAAATCAGTCGTATTTTATTTAAATCAGAGTACGATTCTGGGGGGAAATCTGACAGAACGTGTGGTCATTTTTAAATTTTCATCTATTAAAATTTGATTTAAAGCAGGGACTAGTTGTGCGCCGAGCGCCCGGCGACGATAAAAACGAGTGTGGCAACGTACTGCGTCCCTGCGCGGAGGGATCTCGCATCACGGACTACACCCAAGGCGCTGTCTCTGTCGGTTCATAGCGGCTTTTCTTTCTCGGTCTGCCTCAGAAACATCCGACTTGGAAACCGCTCTGCAGCGCACGCTTTTACTCTTGTAGCACTTTAAGCCTCAGAGTCAATCTAAGGAGTCTTTAGAATTCTTGTGTGTTGTTTAGAAATCGCAGTAAAACATGTCTTGGCAGAGCTACGTGGATAACCTGATGGCGGACGGCAGCTGCCAGGATTCCGCCATTGTCGGCTACTCGGACGCTAAATACGTGTGGGCATCGTCAGAAGGTGGCACTTTCAGTGCGATAACGGTGGGCTTTATATATGTGTATATTTTTGCGTGTTCTGCTCCATGTAGTCGTGTGTACTCGGTTAAACTGAAGGGGAGAATATTTTGTCTTTTGTCTGAATGGGGTTAGCGCGGCCACGTTACGGCTAGCTATCATGCTAGTCATGTATCGACAGACTGGACGCGCAAATGCAGAAGAAATAAAACCCGTTAAACAGAGCAATCATTCAGCACAGTTCTGATAAACCCTATTTTTAAGCCCGTTCATTTATACGAGCACTTTTTAAATCACGTATCGTCCTTTCATTATGTAGACAATTAATCGCTAGCCGGACTTGGGCCTGAGAATGGCTCAATCAATCTTTTGACTGGAAGTTGAACGCCTGCAAACCAAACGCGATCTACATTCACACCCAGCTTTCTTAATTTCACTCGGCTAAGAAACGCCAGCGCTTTTAATACAAAATTATAATATAATTACACAATTTGAATCTACCGGAGCAGTGCGAGTTGAATGCAGAGGAATGCGGGTGGTATGGATTAAGGCTGCGACCACATCTCATTTTAAATAAGACTGTCGTTCGGATTTATATCCTGTTCTACACACATCAAAAAATCGTATTTTTATCTTTTTTAAATTTGTGGTTTATCTCTTTAACGTGTCAAGGACGGGGTGAACTATGTTACATAGTTATAATTATTTTAACTCCCATTGATGTCTATACGACGCACTTATTTCAGTAGAACTGTGATCTACTGGTCGTTTAAATGTATTCTAAAGTGTTAAACGTTTTTACTTGTCGGACTGTGCCTTTGTGAATACTGAAGGGTTGTACATGTTAACTTCTAAACTATAGAATATATATTTTATGCATGTTATGTTCCGATGGGTCACGTTAAGTTAATTCTTCCGCTTTTACTCGAAATGAAACCGAACGAATTCTGCTCAAACCGGCTGATTTACTTACAAAACCCATCAGTACGTGTTCGTTTATTAAATATACCGTCTAGTATTAAACACACTTGGCCAGATTGAGTCCGGAAGTCGGATGCACCAGCGGTAGTTGTGTAGACTCGGACTGAAGTACAACACGTGTTTTAATCCCTGTCCGTTCTGGTTATACTCGATTCAGCCTATAACTCGTTAAGTCGGCATCGATCAGATGCAAAATGCACGCTTTTAACACTAGCGAGGCGCTATAAGGGCGGTGTAGAGGTGTCGAGATCACGCACCGAGATCCAGACCAGGATTTCTTTCCCCACACCCTTAATCATGCTGAAGATAAGCTGGTTTAGGCGTAGGCCATGCTGGAAAGGAAGCTCGTTGTGCCAGGCCTTTCTTTCCTGGCCCGGTCCCAAATTCCATCGAGTAGTGCGCTTCACGGTGCGCACCACATCTGGCCCGGAGCTTACCTAGTGCCCTAGTTCGTGGCTCCGCATGGGTTTGGAATCGAGCCTTGTTTTTTCCTTGTTCCTTCACTGGAACGCCTTACAGCAGCGCGCCTGTCTCAAAGATGGCGACCAGTCTCTCATCTTTTGACTCTGACTTCAATTAAGTGTTTTCTCCCTCTCATAGACACGATGTAAAGATTTTTTTTTTCTGTCAACGATTTTCTTAATGCTCATTCTAGATTAATCGCATCAAGCTTATTTGTTATTTTTAAGCTGCCTTTATGATGATTTTAAAACGTTTGGGCTATGATCACTGATTGAATCTCATTCCAGTGAGTGTTAAAACAAAACATGCTCCTGTTTTGGTGTGACGTTTTTGGGTTTGAATATTCAGTGTTTACTTGGTTTCACGTTTCCGTCTGTGGTTATTAAAATGCCCAACTGGTTTTACCTTTCAGCCGCTGCTCACCTGATTAAGGTGTCAATGTTTCTAGATCATTTTTTTTGCAAATTTAAAATCTGAATCCTCGTTCCAGGCCGACGAAATCGACGTCATAGTGGGCAAAGACCGCGAGGCGTTCTTCACCAACGGGCTGACCCTGGGCAAAAAGAAGTGCTCCGTGATCAGAGACAGCCTGCAGATCGACGGCGACTGGACCATGGACATCAGGACGAAGAGTCAAGGGGGCGAGCCGACATACAACGTTTCTGTAGGCAGAGCTGGCAAAGGTAAACGACTTTGCTTGTTTGCAAATGACCCCAGATTTACATACGGGAAAAGGAACGCCCCAGAAAAGTCTGTACTTTGTGATCAGTAACGAGTCGGAGCTTTTCTGAGGCGATCTGAAATAAATTTTGGGGTTGTGGGCGGGGGTGAGCCGCACTGACATGTTTGTTTGCTATGCAACATAACAGGTAAACGATCTTAAAAGTGCGCCGTACTTTCTGGACCGTACGTTTGCCCGCCCAGTCGATCATCTGATCAATATGCCGGCTCTAGAACGCCTTCATCAGGCCGGTTGTAAAAGTACTACGGAAATTTACGGCTTCACGGGAGCGTACGCTGACCGACTCAGTTCCTGGTGAGATTTTTTAAGTGGCGTGGAGAACGTTCCTCAATCAATACATGATCACTTGAGTATTTAGTAGTCGGCGGTCATTCTGCCCTCTCCGACACGGCCCTCCTATGTACCTGGGCTCTGACCGGCACTGAGGGCTTACGATGTTGCCTCATGTGCATTCTAAATTTGTCTGCGTTTACAAATTGGCTACGTCAAGCAAATCAGGGTTGTAGTATTCGAGTGTTGCTCCTTTCCAGCACAATCCACGAGCATTAAAGGTATTATGATATTTTATGATGAGTGTGTGCTGGTTCCTGAGCGGCGTATGGTCCAGAAAATATCGTGCTTGTCTCGAGTACATTCTCGAGTCCACTAGTTTTCAGTCTGCCTTTGTGGTCCTCGTTCCAACAAGGTTCTGTCCTCCCTTTCGCTGAACTTCTCCCTCTGTCACTTATGCATGCAGTGGGCCACTCTGGTTCTGAGATGGGCCCGCGACTGCCATCTTCCCAGCCTTTAGAGTAAATAAATTAAAATATTAGTCTTTCACTGCTATACCTTCTCATTCTGCTTCGTAACCTAGCTCTATAACGTTTAAATAATCATTCATTGCACTGTTAAAAAGTGCCAGAATGGTTCAGAACCCATTTAGCGCTGCCACTGTGTAAACCTGCTCATTTTCACGTTTGTAAACCATGAATAAGATTCAGGCCCCATGTGGCGTATTTGAAGACCTTTCGAATAGCGCCCCTCCCCTATTTAGGGATCGCAAGGTGCCATTAATAGTCGTATCCTGGTCTGTTAATGTGATATCCTATTCCCCAAATAGTCCTTATCAGTTGATTTTTAGAAGGCTTCGCATAGCGCAGAATCAAATTCTCGACCCGGACGGATCCATAAAAGGATCCAGAAATGGGATTAGCGGACGTCAACGTGGACGTCAAGGGTGCGATTCTGAACTTCCCGCCGGTTGCGTTGACGCGCTGGGCAGTGAGTCGCTCTGCTAAAAATAAACGCCCCCCCGTTGAGGTTTCGGGCTCCGACCCGCGTCCTTTTCCGGGTGACCCGTGATCAGACGTGTGGTTACTCGACTGAACTGCACTTGGTTTCTCCTCCTTTCTCTTGATTGTGTTTCCTTTTTTTTTTCTTCTCCTAACCAACAGCACTTCTCAACTTTCTTCCCTTTGTTTCCTTCTCTTCTCTTTTTCAGTCTTGGTTCTTGTAATGGGCAAAGAAGGGGTCCACGGAGGCGGATTGAATAAGAAGGCATACTCGATGGCAAAATACTTGAGGGATTCGGGGTTCTAACGTAATTAACGCTCACTTAGTTTCAATTTTGAGGGACAGAAAGAAGAGGGTTTGCTGTTAAGCTTTCTCCTTCACGCAGTTATAATGTCTTTAATGGGAAGAATGGTGGTAAGATCTTATAATGTCCCCGTATTACGGGGGGAAAGACTTTTCTTTTTATCCTTTCCCAAATTGTTCATTTTGTCATTTTTTTTTCTTTCCCCCCCTTTATGTACTCCAGTATTGGTTTTAGTCATGGGAAAAGAAGGTATCCATGGAGGACAGCTCAACAAGAAAGCATTTAGCATGGCTGACTACCTGAGGAAAGTTGGATACTGAAGCGGCCCCCTATCCATCCATCCATCCATCCATCCACACCGCGACTCACTGCGACACCCCCATCATCCCTCCCCCCCCCCCTCCCCGTCGTCTTCACAGCACTACGAATACCCAAACCCACGCCCCGTCGCCTACCCCGCCGCTCTTTATTTCTCATTTCCCCCACCCGTCACGTGCGACCACCCCCCCCCCCCCGCTCCGCCGTCCTTTTTATTTAGCGATCTCCTCATAGTGCCACAAAACGAGCATGTTCATTTTATGAAGGCTTTAAAACAACGACGCAGTACTGTACATATAGCATTTACCGATTGGACGTCTCAAATCTGCATCACGACGTGTCACTGTCCAGTTTTCCCCGAGGCGCTGACGCCACGCCTCTTTAGGTGCTTAACGCCTTGCTGAGCTGTCGGTCTTCCCTAGCGAGAGAGAGAGAAAAAAAAAGTAATTTTCCAGCATGGCCAGGAGGGTTAAAGTGCATGTATGTCTTTTCGATCCCACCACCACACGCCGCGAGAATAAGAACCACGCAACACGAGTGTCTCGACGTTTTAATCCAACATCCAGCGCTTTCCTTTCTTTTCTGTCGTATTCGGACGTGTCGTTGTAAGTCCTCGATGTAATGTTGGTTTTTCTTTTCTTCTTCTGTCCTTCCTTGAATGTGCTGGCGGGTCATTTACATACAACCAGGTTCGTAAAATCACTTCTGGACTCTTGAGGACATTCCACCGCTGATTGAGCAACTTATTTGCCAGTCCATGTGATTTTTTTTTTTTTTTATTTTTTTTTATTAGTTTTTATTTTAAAGCACTACCCTCACGTAACTCTGGTTTTGTGTCCGTTGACTCATCTCCGGTAGGACCAATTTTTGTTTCCGCTTTGCTTTATGGAGGATCAACAAGTCACAGAAGGCTCGACTGCTGGATTCATCCGTTGACCCTAGAACACTAAACGAAACACTATCGCAGCGTATACGCAACACTAACCTCTAATTCATTATAACGGCATGAACGTCTAGGGGTGGGGAATTATGGGAATTGCCTAAATTGTTTTTTCCCCCTCTCTCTCTTTCCTTCTGAGTGTCTCGACTAGATGAAACGGCGGTCTCGTTGTTAACTTTAAATATTTAACCCCCATGTCTCTTGTCCATCCTGTTAATGATTTTCAAGCAACCAATCATTCGTGCTTATTCAGCTGCGATGTATTAACTGTCCGCACGGTACAAATACTTCATTAAATAGGCAAAAAAAAAAAAAGAGGCTCGGCCGACACGCCGACGTAAACTGTGTACACTAAATTTTCTGGTTAACGGTGGTATTAGTTGAAGAAGAAAATAAAGAGACCACTAGTCTGTTGTATTGTAAACTTTAATCATTAAGGAAAACGCAGTGTATCCTGTGCCATAATGTAGGTCTGATCTGTTGCTACTGTGAGCTGGATTTTGAAGGTGGGGGGGAAATGAGGAAATACCAAACCCTCTGCTTCGCAAGGAGTCGATCCTCGAACGGCGCCTCCATTGGGATCTCGGGCATCGAAAATTTCTAAACTCTCCAGGGCTTGTGGAATATGTACAGATTAAAGTGAAACATGTCAACGACTCTCGTCCAGTTTGCTCCTTTATTTCATCTCTCCTGTCTCTGACTACGAAATCCTGACCAGCTTCACACACACAAGCATACACACACACACGACTCGATTTGCGTGGAAAATGCCATGAATTAACCACCTTGTTTACAGACGGATCAAATAAATCTATTCCAACCAGAAGTTTTGCTGTTTTCTGTTCTTTTCTTGGGCGACTCGGCGTCGGGGACGTAAGCGCTAAGACGTTGTCGCGATAAACATGCTGACCTTCAGATTCTGATTGGAGAAGCGTCTAGCGAATGAACTTGTGCGGTGATACGGAGCGAACGAAACATAAATCCTGTTTAT
>JAYDZF010000032.1:237713-248625 GCA_034509105.1 Microcambeva barbata | reverse complement strand
GTGTGTGTGTGTGAGTGAGTGTGTGTGTGTGAGTGTGTGAGTGAGTGTGTGTGTGATTGAGTGAGTGAGTGAGTGTGTGTGTGTGAGTGTGTGTGTGTGTGTGTGTGTGTGATTGAGTGAGTGTGTGTGTGTGTGAGTGTGTGATTGAGTGAGTGTGTGTGTGAGTGTGTGTGTGTGTGTGTGTGTGTGTGAGTGTCTGTGGGTGAGTGTCTGTGGGTGAGTGTGAGTGTGTGTGTGTGTGTGTGAGTGTGTGTGTGAGTGTGTGACTGAGTGAGTGTGTGTGTGTGTGAGTGTGTGTGTGAGAGAGTGAGTGTGTGTGTGTGTGTGTGTGTGTGTGTGGTTTTAATCAGCTGTGCGTGTGAGTAGTACTAACTGTTACCATCTGGACCAAACCCTGCGTTTCTGTTTACTGAGCGTGAACACACGCCGCCGCTCCGCCCGCCGCTCAGGAATGATGCTAGGCTAACTGGCTCCAGCTTTACTCCCGGCCACGCCCGCTCCGCCCTCATCCGGCGCTCAAGGTCCGAGACCCCGTATCATGCTAGCTGATTGATGATTGGCCCCGCCCATGGCGAGACCTCACGGAAACGGGGCATAGGTCATGGTCACTAGGGCCCGCGAGTTTGGCATGTTTTCCTCATAATCACAGGGTGGGGTGAGAGATCAGCATTGTGTGTTCACCTGTTCACCTGTTCACCTGTCTCCAGTCCTCCCAGACAGTCACCTGAGTGGCGGCCACGTCCTCCAGCCCATAGGATTCGCCCCCTCGCCTCCGCCGTCGACCAATCACAGGGCCGGGATGCACTCCCCGCCCCCCCGGAGGGCGCTGGTGAGGGAGTTCAGCGGGACGTACGAGAGCCTCCCCGCCCGCTCCGTCCAGGTGAGTCACAGTTAGGATTCTTCTGAACACGAGGAGGGCGGGGCTGGTTACGGATAGGCCCCGCCCACGTCTCCACTCAGTTATTTGCAGGTGTGTGTGTGTGTGTGTGTGTGTGACTCAGGTTTCGGACTCACGGGTGTTGGAGTGCCCCAGTATCCAGATCACCACCATCTCCCCGGACGACGCCTTCCCCCCGGACGGGGCGGGGCACTACTGGGACCGGCAGCACCTCTACCTGCCCCTGCTCGACCCCTACTGCTACCGGGACGCCGGTACAGGAACAGGCTCTCTCAGCCCCAGCCCCGCCTCCAGTCCATCCTCACGTGGTTGGCTAAGCCCCGCCTCCAGCTGCGATTCACTCCTGGTGGAGGAGGAGGAACTGAGCGAGGCCGCCACCCACTTCTGCCTCTCGCCCTCATCCCGGCCCGCCTCGCCCGGTGGCAAGAAGCGCCGCAACTCGCCCCTGGCGTCGCCCTGCCACTCGAGGCGCAGCAGCTACTCCGAGGAGCCGGGGCAGTTCCTGGAGACGGGAGACCCCGCCCCCCAGACGCACGCCGAGCTCAGCATCCCGCAGAAGACCAGGAAGACCTCGCTAGAGCAGGTGAGGCCAGGGCGGAGGTGAGACACACCCCAAAATAAGAGGGCGGGGCCAGGGGTTAGAGACGTTACGATGCCCCACGAGTCGATTCAGGAATCGATTCACCCGATGCACGATTCACGTTAGTATTCATGTTTAATGAATGGAGGTTCAGTCTAAACAGCAGAGGGCGCCACCACTATTCACTAACCTCAGAAATAAAGATTCCGATCAGTTAGAGGCTTTTGTTTGATTCTTAGAAACCATAGCGTGGACCCAGTGCCTGTAAATCAGAAGGTCGCTGGTTCAAGTTCCACCGTCACCAAATTGCCCCTGTTGGGTTTGAACCTCTGCTAACCTCATTCTGAATACTGACACGGGGCCTTGTAGCACCACAGGGGGCGCTCTGAGGACCAGAAAGTAGGGTTGGATTAAAAACAAATGAGAAAAACAGCACCCCCTGCTGTCACATCTTGGAAGTACATATGTGTTTGTGTGTGATTACGAGCAGGTTTCCTCTAGAGATGTGGAACTGGATCAGATCGCGTCCCCGCTCGGCCCCTGTGGCCCCTCAGACCTGGGCCAGCTCAGGAGGGACCCTCCGGCCATGGGCATGGACTACTTATCCGTACCGAACGCTCTGGGCTGGGGGAGGACGCGTGCCAGCGCTCACAGCCCCATCTTCAGGTCTGGAGGCAGAACTACGCCCCACTAAATCACCGTTTATAACGTGCAGTGTTCCAAACCGTGTGTGTGAGCGTGATTTGGGACGTGTCCCCGCAGGTCCAACGCCCTGCCGCCGCTGGACTGGCCCCTGCCGTGCCAGTTCGACCAGTACGAGCTGAGGATCGACGTCCAGCCGCGCCCGCACCACCGCGCCCATTACGAGACGGAGGGGAGCCGGGGGGCCGTGAAGGCGTCGCCCGGTGGGCACCCCGTGGTCAAGCTGGTGGGGTACGCGGAGCGCCAGCCGCTCTCCCTGCAGGTCTTCGTGGGCACCGCGGACGACCGCTCGATCCGGCCACACCCCTTCTATCAGATACACAGGTACGTACACACGGGGGCGCCGGCGCGCGGACCCAAGCGGCTGGCGTTAAGCGGAGCTTTCTGATTGGTGCAGGGTGACGGGGAAGATGGTCGGCACGGCGAGTCAGGAGAGCGTCCAGGCGGGAACCAAAGTCCTGGAGATCCCTCTGAACCCCGAGAGCAACATGACCGCGCTGTGAGCCAAACTCTCACTCACACCGGGGATGGTACGAGGTGAAAGGGCTCCAAACCAGCGTAGAGGAGGAGGAGGAGGAGGCTTCATCACTAAACCAGCACCAAAATACAATCCATCATCTTTATTATGGACGCTAGATGATTAAACTGAGTAAAAACATCATTAAACTTAAAAAAGAAGAATTTGATCAGAACCAGTAGAGGGCAGTAGAGGGTTAATGTCAATTCCTTTAGATCCTGTGACCAACATGAGCTTCTGTTGTGTAATCACCCTGAAAATCACAACTATCAGACGCACACACAGTAGTGAACACCAGGGGGAGCTGAGCACACGTGCCCTAGCCACGGCAGCCAGGGGGCGGTGTGTGAGCTCTGCAGTCTCCATGGTGACGTGTGTGAATGTCCCTGCAGGATCGACTGCGCCGGGATCCTGAAGCTGAGGAACTCGGACATCGAGCTGAGGAAGGGCGAGACGGACGTCGGCCGGAAGAACACCCGGGTGCGCCTGGTCTTCCGGACACACCTGCCCTTGGCCCCGCCCCTCGGGCCGGCCGGGCGCGTCCTGGCGCTGCAGGTGGCGTCTCAGCCCATCGAGTGCTGTGAGTCGGGGGCGGGGCAGAGTTTCGGGGGCGCTCGCGTCCGACGTTAACGTTCTGTGACTCCGCCCCTTCCTGTGTGCAGCCCAGCGCTCGGCTCAGGAGCTTCCCGTCATCGAGTCCATCAGCCTCGCTTCCTGTTCGGTGGAGGGAGGGGCGGAGCTTCAGGTCCACGGCAGCAACTTTTTACCCACGTCCAGAGTGCTGTTCATGGAGAGAGGGTCGGGTGAGCCACGCCCTCGTGCTCGGTTTAATCGTCCACTAGGGGGTGCACGTGGGCTTTGCTGTGGCGGGAGTCTCTCTCTGCTCTCGCCTTTCTCTGGGTGTTTAGTGTCGTGCAGGGTTCTGCGGTCAGTAAGCGGCGCCCCCTTCAGGCACAGTGTGAACCAACACACTCTTCCTGTAGGGGTCAGTATCAGCTAAACGATGAAGCGACTCGAGTGTTTCTGTGAGGATTTCAGGGGTTCATCTGACTCACTAATATTATGGGATGTGGAGAGTGAACTGTTGTGTGTTGTAGATGGTAAACTGCAGTGGGAGGAGGAAGCACATGTGGACCACGATAAAAGCACTGAGGTGACTCACACACACACACACACACACTCTCACACACTCACACACACACACAGACACACACACACATACACAACATCTGCTATTTAAACCAGCCGGGACTCCTGCACTTACCTCGAGCTGCCAGCAGAGGGCAGTACGGTAGCAATACATTTACATTGGCCTCGGTTGTTCAGTTTGGAATGAGTGCAGCTGAGAGTTAGGGGCCGCACTCAGGGGCCCGACAGTGACCTAGCACTGCCAATAAAGAATTGTGGACAGTGGGACCCTCAGGTGGACAGAATCCATCTTCACTTCTCACTGTTAATGTATATCAAACTGTTTCTGTTATTGTGTCCACGAGCTGTGTGTATGTACTGTTCATAAAGTCGTGCTTCTCACACACTGTGTGTGTGTGTGTGTGTGTGTGTGTCATTAGTGTACGTTGTGTGTTCGAGTACCGGCGTACAGTGACCTGTGTGTGAATCAGCCGGTGTGTGTGTGTGTGTACGTGTCCAACGGCAAGCGCAAGAGGAGCAGCACACACTGTTTCAAATACCTGCCCAGTGAGTAACACACACACACACACACACACACACTCACACACACACTCATATAAACACACACACACTCATATAAACACACGCTCATACTCTCTCTTACACACATACAAATATTTGTTTATGTTCCTCTCTCTCAGTCCTTTTTAAAGAGGAGGACCCGCTCTTGCCCCGCCCCTCTCTGCTGCCGCTGGATGGCGTGATGCCCCTGTGCCCCCCTCACCCCTCAGACTACCACTACCCACCCCCGGGAAGTTACCACGACGACTTCTGCCCCCCGGGGGACGAGGAGCGGGCCACAGGGAGCGACTGTGAGCCCTCGTTTCAGAACCTGGAGCTGGGCTTCACCGAGCTGTTACCCCCGCTGTACCCCCCGCAGGCGTGGCCCGACTCACCGTACCTGTCGTCCTCGCCCTCGCCCTCTCACTCGTCCTCCATCAGCCCGTTTCCCAGCAGCCCCGTCTCGACCTCCCCTCTCCCCCCTGCTCTGTTAGCCCACTGCCCTCCCGCCTACCCTCAGGAGGGGCATCTGGGCTACGGCGGGCCGACGCCCATGCAGCACATCACGCTGGACGAAGGTACGTTAGAGCTGGGCCTCATAATAGTGTCGGAGATCTAATATACAGGACGAATGAAGGTCATCAGCTTTAGTGTTCATCTCTCCCCACAGTGAACGAGTTTATCGGTGAAGAGATCCGGACCTTTCACACCGACAGCAGATCATCATAACCAGGGAGACGCCATTGTTTATGTTACACGGTTTATCCTGGTGGGGGGAGGGGGGTGAATATTTTGGAGCGTGACGTGCGGGTGCTATGGGAGCGTCATCAGACTCGAACATTCAAAAGCCTTTGGGTTTATTGTATATTTTAGGATGCAAAAAATCACCATAAATTCATAAACATCCGGGACACGCAGGATGAGCAATAGGATCAAATTCAATCAGTTTAATTCTAATGCGAAAAAAAAAAAAGTAAATAAAAAAAGATTTTTAAATGTTGAAGTCTGATGACACAGATTTACTTCCATAAGGTTCGAGTTACTTGAATGGGCGTGTGATGTTCTTCAACCTCTTTGCTAAATAAATTATCATTTCCATAAGGTCTGCTGTCAGTGTCCCCCCCCCCACACACACACACACACACAGTTTAAAGGTTTAATACATTAGATAAAAAGGAAATTATTTGTGTACTGCAGGAAAGTGGTCCTGCCAGCAGGGGTAGCTAGAGTACAGGGCAAGTTAATTTCAACGACGGCCAAAACGCATTAGTGATTCTATTCTGTTATATTTTTGGTGAACATATTAAAGAATAGTAAGTGTGTGTGTGTGTGTGTGTGTGTGTGTGTGTGTGTGTGTGTGTGTGTGTGTGTCTCGGAGAGAGAGAGAGAGTCCACGTTTGTCTGTAATAGTCCAGGCAATAGTTCACTTGCAGTTCATAACACACACACACACACACGAATTTACACTTTATTCTCTTGGCATGTATTGAGTTTCCCACAATGCAGCGGTGTTGTGTGTGTGGGTGGTGTTATCGTGGTGTGTCTCTCATTAACGGCGGTGTGCCAGTCTGTACCAGCTACACACACACTGAGGGGAACCGAACAGTGGCAACACACACTGGTACGAACACACACCGACTCAGATACACAATAATACTGTTTAATACACACACGAGTAATACTGATCCACATGCTTCTATATAAAGCACAATATGAAAACCAGAACACACACCAGCTTCTAACCAACCACAGGACTAAACACTCCTTTATCCTGATGGCTGTGAAATACAAAATTATTTTTTTAAGTATATTTTTAAGTATATATAAACGTAAAAATACTTCAGATCCGAATGTATTCACCCAGCAGGGGGCGCGCCGATATTTCTGTAAACGTTACTCAGTACAGTAAAACATGCAGTAAAAAAACATTCGTTTTTATATTTTTTTCTTTCACACTGATTGATTGTTTAATTGTGTAATAAAATCTAATAAAATCTAAAAAGTGTAATAAGCGAAGCAATCCAGAGCTTTAATAGTGGAAGCCGAAGAACCACACAGCGAACAATAACGAGGAATAAAGACTCGACGAGGTTAACTTCAAATAAAGGCAGATCGACTTAAGTTGGTATGTAGCTAGTGAGCGAGTTATATTTGTTTAAATTGTGCACATTTTGTGCTGCTGTGTGTTTTCGGAACTTTATTAATCATTAAATTCTGTAAACTCTTATAAACACCAGATAAACAATGAGTTTTCAACTAACCAATCAGAAACCGTCGTTTTATCACGTGACAATTTCGCTAACAGAATAAAATAAACAGAAACAAGTTTTGTTCATTAAAAATACATTCGAAACTAATTCACTGTGTGCATTTATATTATTTACTAAAATGATAATAATACTGATACGTCAGAATATACAAGCAGTTCCGCTCCAAAATGAGATTTCATTTAAATCATTAAAAATCACTTTTCTGTTAGCTTGTTACATGCTAAGCTAACAGGGCGCACAAATGCCTAAATTGGATTTTTAGAAATTAATTGTAATTCAAACTGAAAATCAAGAGAAAATTTGTTAAACGTTAGAACCATATTTTAGGACGATAGAATTAATTTTTTATTGATTATTGCACTTTTGATTCTTCATGTTTATCCATCATTTTTTTTCTAGAATTATTCATCATGTGTCCTTCCTTCATGTTAATCTAAGTAAGCTGGTTGCTTAGCTAACTTGCTAAGGTAGCTGTGTTTACGCTTTTGGTGGCTTAGCACTTGTGGGCCAATAAGATTGTAAAAAAGACGCGAGGAAAGTCGATGGCATATAAAGAAGTACAGGAACGTGAGGCTGCGCTAGCGCTCAGTCACGCCGTTACACGCTAACAAAGATGAGCCTGGCGGAGTAGATGAGGTCGGCAAGGTAGAGGAGGAAGTTTAGCGCCGAGAGGATGGCGATGGCTAGCAGCTTGTCCCACGGGCACAGGCCCATGCTGGAGCCGCAGTCGTTGGGTCGGTGGCTGTTCCCGCCGTGCTTGTTATCAAACTTGTAGATGGGCCAGACGACGGTGGCGGTGAGGTACAGCGCCACGGCGAGCAGCGCGTACGACGACAGGAAGCGCGGGAAGCTAACAGGAAGCAGCCCGGTCCACTCCGCTACACACATGAGGATGATCCCGGCCGACAGGATGAAGCAGATGCAGTAAACCGCCAGGCACCACTTAGTCGCCGCGTTCTGGTTATACGACACGGGGTCGCTGATGAAGACGAAGATGATGCACGCCACGAAGGTCTCGCACACCTTCAGGATGCCGGGCGCGGTCGCCATGTACCCGGAGACCTCGCCCGGCCGCGCCCTGCTCATGCTGACCTCGCTGAAGTACGCCAGTGTGGCCAGGCAGGAGAAGACGGTGGACACGATGCGGCAGTTGTACACCTCGTCACGGCCGCCGAAGCCCTTGAGGAAAAAGAGCGGGAAGATGATGGAGGCCGAGAGGCAGAGCAGAGAGGCGTAGCAGGCGAAGGTGATGGGGAAGTTCTTCCAGGAGACTGGGGCGCGGCCCTGCAGGCCACACACCTCCACCAGGATGATGAGCAGCGTCCCGGCGAAGCTGAAGCTCCAGCAGAAGACGCACCAGTCTCCCGTTCCGTGGGTCAGCATGGCGCCGTAGAGCGCCACGCTAAACGCCACGCAGGAGAACAACATGGCGGCGATGCGCACCCACATCAGCGGCGACGAGCGGAACACCACGGGCATGATGGGAACTCTGGGGTGGAACCTGAGAATCTGTGAGACACAGAAACAGAGAGACGCTCATGAACTCGGGTGGTCTAAAGTACACACGTGGACACCTGAGCTGGATCTTTCCCTGGGAATCATGTGAATCCTCCCTGCTGACCTAACAATGCTAGTTCACACGAAAATCAATCCAAATATGTGGTTTTTTTATTTTTTTTTTTGGGGGGGGTGGTGGGACAGAAGCTCTGGGCGTGGCTGTAACTGTCAAACGCAGTTGGAGTGAGTCGAGAACGATTTGGGACGCAGCCGATGACTAAAGAGTTCCAGTCGTTTAGGAAACCGAGACCTTTCTCCAACACGGCCAAACCTCCATCAACATCCAGCAGGGGGAGGGGGGGGTACAATGGGAGCATTGAGCTCGAACTTTTTACTGCACCTCGCGCGCACACACACACACACACACACACACACACACACACACACACACACACACAGTGAATAATTCCTGTGAGTGCTGAGCTGCTGAACGTTGAGGGTTTGGGTTCTGAGCAGAAGATCTCTGGTCCTCACGTCTGAGACATTTACTCTCAGTATGAAGGAGGATCCTGGTAAAGCGACCACTGTTCCATGTGCAGTCGAACTTGCCCTATTTATATGGGTGCAGTTCTGGAGTTCTGAGGCCACGTGTCAGAATCATTCAGTAAACAAAAGAACCTGAAGCTTTTCTAACTTTGACTCCAGATGGAGAGATGATCGCCCTCAAACACCGAACTGAAATATCAAGAGTGTGAGTCACAGCTCCCATCATCCATCTCTCTCTCTCTCTCTCTCTCTCTCTCTCTCTCTCTCTCTCTCTCTCTCTCTCTCCCGCCCGTCTCAGAGTTTCCGCCATGTTGATGCTTTCCAGATGTTCAGGATCCCCACAGCTGGGCGTAAGTCCATGTAGTGCTTCTGCTCACGTCCTCCATCTTCTCTCTCTGGTTCAGAGCTGCTGACGTTGACGTGGGCGTGGCTCACACGGCGATAACTTTACCTCTGCAGTATCCGATTCCCCTCTACTCCTGGCTAACACACACACCCCCTCCGACACGTGGCCGCTACAGACATCTTTTCACCCGCGTGTGACACACCCAGATCCCACTGTTGGTCAGCCAGCGGAGGGCGTAAGCAGTCGTGAGTAATTGAATCCACCCCCAGCAAACGAGGCGATTGTTGCTACCCGTGCACCCCAGCTTTTATATCCTGACTCCCATTTTATATCCCATCATGCCTCTTTAATATTCGTGGGGGTGGGGGGTGGGGGGTTGTTGGCTACCCAGCACAGATCGGAAATTCCCAAAATTCCTCTCACCTCCTCTGCAGCCTTGGATTCCTCCTTAATTTCTGCCTTCCTTCTAATACACGCCCCCTCCGACACGCGCGCCGCTATCCTCCGTCTCTGTGCAGCACCGCCATCAGCCAGCAGAGGGCGTAACTGCCGCGCCACCCCAGCCAACAGACCAGCTGATCCTCAGTGCTCCTTTGATAGGCGTGTCAGTACCTTGACCAGACAGCAGGAGGCGCTGTGGCAGTCTTTCTTTATCCGCCGGGTCCTAACTGAGTTCATGAGCTCGGGCGTGGCTCAGTATGAACGATTCTGTTTCCTGAGCGGGAGGAGAAACTTCCTCCTCACACTGAGCTCACGAGTCACCATCACTAATCCAATCACACTAATCTGGTTACACACACACACACACACACACACACACACACACACACACACACACACACAAACGCTCACACACACAACAACATATATATACACACACACACAGGCACATATATATACACACACACATAAGCTCTCACACACGCATACACACACACACATGCACACATATTTACACACACACACACACACTCTTTCACCAGTTCAAATGTCCATACAGATCAACACACAGTCTGTCCAAAAGTTTGAGCACCCCCAGTCAACGTTGTGTGTGTGTGTGTGTGTGTGTGTGTTATAACCATACATAATAAATCATACAATCTCAAAAACGATTAAATCACAACAAATCCTGAATCAATTCATCACGGCTACAGCCTGGACCACATCGTGTGTGTGTGTGTGTGTCAGGGGGTGTGTGTCCCTGCCACGCCCTACAGTCTCCCCTTACACACACTTTCTTAAAAACGTTCACACAGAGAAGCAAGATGAAAGAGTTCCAGTTATTTCTGCTCCCGCTCACCACACGTGGATCAGTGGAACCTTTACCAAGGAGCCCAGTCCAGCAGATCAACAAAACACATCAACCAGCTCCGGCAGAACCTGTTCTCCACATTTAAACTCACGAGAACATGCCAAATATCATAGATATAAACCTATGAGAGAGAGAGGGTGGGCGAGAGACACTCACACATCAGAAAGCATCACAAACAAACCCAAAAAATGTCTTCTTTACCTGTTGCTGTTCCTGTTCTCTCTCAGTGAGAGAGAGTGTGTGTGTGTGTGTGTGTGTGAGAGAGTGTGTGAGAGTGTATTTATGTGAGTGTACAGTAGTACAGAGGGAGAAGAAAATCCCCTCCATGTACCCCGCCCAGATCAACTCTATATAAGGACTGAACTCTCATTCTCCATAACTCTCCATCACCCCCTCCCCCCCGCCCCTCTCTCTCTCTCTCTCTTTTACCCCATAAATAACCCTCTTGTTCTCTCTCTCTCTCTCTCTCTCTCTCTCTTTCTCTCTCTCTGTGTGTGTGTGTGTGTGTGTGTGTGTGTGTGTGTGTGTGTGTGTGTGTGTGTGTGTGTGTGTGTG
>JAYDZF010000032.1:61122-73495 GCA_034509105.1 Microcambeva barbata | reverse complement strand
AATCATAAGAACTGTAACAAAGAGTTCACAATTATTATTAATATGAAAATACATCCACTTTATTAATTAAAATTAAAAAAATAATATTTCAGAACTTTATTAACTAGAATTTTGTTTGCTCAATAGCTGTTGAATGTGATTATCTAAAGATCATATGACAGATATACTACTACTACTACTAATAATAATAATAATTATTATTATTATAATTATTATTGTTGTTGGTGTTGTTAAATACATTAAACATACATAAATCGGTTTGTTTTTCTTTTTCTTTTTATGTTTTGCTTTCTGAATGGTTTAGTGCAGGATTAAAAATGATCACATTTATTCTGAATAAAGTTGGTGATGATGATGATGATGATGATGATGATGATGAATGTAACACTGCTGCACTCTGAGTGTTGGTGATGTATAACATGTTATGTGATGACTGTAAATATTAAAGTCAAAAACAAAAAGCACCTTTACACTGCACATCAGCATTCACGATTAAAATCATTGTACACTTCTAGTCTTCTGTCTGTTTCTGTCGAATATTAATATAATTTTAGTGAATAATATTTACTATTATCTATTACAATTATTTAATCTAGGGTTAGGGTTTTATATTGTGTTGTTATTGTTCTTTGTATGATGCTTCATGTAGAAATGTTTCGGTTGCTTAAAAGAATCAATAATAAACTTATGAAATGTACATTAATTAAGTAATTAAAAGATCAGAATGTGCACGGTGTAAGATTTTAATGTTTGATTTAAAACTACATTACCCATGAGCCCTTCGCGCTCACGACCTTGTAGTTAAATGTACACAGCTCTCCTACGCACCAACCACAGTGATAATAAGCGACTCTTTTATAATATTATAATAACAGATTGTTTAATTTAAACAATGTCAAATATTTTCGGTGTTTAGTTTTCTTATTACGATGATTAGCTTGCTATAGCTGTAGCGCTAGAGTACCCGGATTAAGTAACCGGGACTGTTGGATCGCGTCATGTTTACGTCATCAGCTGCGGACAGGATCATGGCGGACGAAGAGCAGAAAGCTGAAGCTGATAATGAGCTGGATGAATTATTAGACAGTAAGATCAAAACTTTCATTCATTAAACGCACAATTATTATTATTGTTAACTTTGCTGTTGTTATTCGTAGTTAATATGTCACGTGTTTAGTAAATAGTGTTGAGTAGTAAGAATTGAGTTCATGTTGTTAACTGTCGTTAACAATATTTATATACATGATCATGTATTAATGACATTATCAATAATAAAAACAATGAAACTGCTGATGTGCGTTACGTGTGCCATCCAAATATATATGAATATACGGTAATACATCGCCTGCACCATAACGTGTGCTGATGTCATTTCCTGTTTTCCCTCTCACTCAGGTGCGCTGGATGATTTTGATAAGAATAATGTTCCTCATGTGGCTCCTGAACCCCCCACAGCACCTGCTGCAGAAGCTAAAAGTGCTCAGAAGGTACGAATCACATTGTAATCCCCTCTCCTGTAATCACCTCTGACAGGTATGTGAGTGTTTGTGTGTGTGTGTGTGTGTGTGTGTGTGTGTGTGTGTGTGTGTGTGTGTGTGTGTGTGTGTGTGTGTGTGTGTGTACAGGCTCCTCTTCTGGAGGACGGTCGTTTGTTTGAGTCTCTGTTCGAGGGTGAGATGGTGAATCAGGCGAGGGAGGAGTGGGAGAAGGCGATGGAAGAACTGGCTCAAGAGGAACCAGAACTCCTCCAGCACTTCCACAAACTGTCAGAGGCGGCCGGGAAAGTGGGTATGTCCCCCCCAACCACACACACACACACACACTAACAAGCTATAGACAACTTGTTGTTCCACCTGCAGAACATGGGCTGTGAGGCAGGAACACTTTCTTTAACATATTGTTATTATAATGAAAATAATGGTGCTGTGATTAGGTCACGTGATGATGTAATGTGATGATGTAACATGATGTTCTCAGGTTCGGATGCAGCGTCTCAGCAGGAATTTGCTTCGTGTCTGAAGGATACACTTAGTGGTTTGGCTAAAAACACTGATCATCTGCAGGTAAACCTCTCACTCCCTCAAAACCACCTTCAACTCACCTGGAAATCAAGTTTGCTGGTACACACACACACACACTCGTCTCCCCGCTCTGACTCTCAGGCATCAGGATTGGCCGGCGATGATCTGGCAAAGACGTTAGAAGGCCTACGATTGGATGAGAATGGTGAAGGAGGCGGGGATGATGGGAACATCCTTCCCATCATGCACTCCATCATGCAGAACCTGCTGTCTAAAGATGTCCTTTACCCGTCTCTGAAGGAGATCACAGAGAAGGTGGGCGTGGCACTCGTCTCCTTTGGTCTCCTCTATGTCCTGCAGATGACATCGGAGGGCTCACTTATTTATGTTGGTTAGATAAATGTACTGATGTATATTCCCCATTTCTCTCTCTCTCTCTCTCTCTCTGTGTGTGTGTGTGTGTGTGTGTGTTTGGGAGCAGTACCCCGAGTGGTTGGAGAGTAACAGACAGTCTCTCTCTGTGGAGGATGTACAGCGGTATGAGCAGCAGCAGAGGATTATGGGAGAGATCTGTAAACAGTTTGAGAAAGAATCAGAGAGCAGCTTTGAGAACATCATGGAGCTCATGCAGCAGGTTTGATTCTGATTCATATAGACAGCTTTAATAGTTTTCATATTAGTTCTATAATCACACTCTGTGTGTGTGTGTGTGTGTGTGTGTGTGTGTGTTGTACAGTTACAGGATTTAGGTCACCCACCAAAGGAACTAGCGGGAGAAGCAGTACGTGACCTTAATAATAATGATTTGTATTTGTAATCTCTGATGTAATTCTCACAGCACTAGTTTCTCTGGCGGAGGGATACAGGGTGTTAATGTCTCTCTGTTTTCATTTTCATCAGCCTCCGGGTCTGAACTTTGACCCAGAGTCTCTTCATCTTCCTGGAGCTGCGGGGGCGGAGCAGTGCTCCATCATGTGACCCTCTCTGGGGTGATGTGTCTCTACTGAAGGTCTAGATCTGAACTGGCTGGAATTCCTCGAGACATTTATTTAGAGCAGATTTATAAATATAGAAGCTGTTCACTCCTTAGCAGCCTTATTTTACATCTACGTTACTGAGCGTGCTAGAGATCTAGGGTTTATTACAGGAATTAAAGTTAATTGATTTTATTCCAGTGATTTGAATCTCAGATCCTATCGCATGTGAGCTAACGCTAGGCTAACTGTTGTATTATTATATAGGGATCCGGGCCCGAGTCTGACCTGTATAGATTCAGGTTCAAGTTTTAACTCTATTAATGATGCTTTATATCTCACAAGAACCCTGATCACCCCAGGTGCACTTAGTTTTTCTCTCCAGTGTTTGAACCTTTTCTTTTATTCAGCCTCTCTCTCTCTGATTAGTTGAAAGCTGATCTCATGATGATGGGTGATTTAGATTCTGAATGTTCTAGTGACTTCCTGATGCTCTGCAGTCCATCAGTGTGGAAACGCTGGGAGAACCATCAAAACAGAACTGTAAATCCAAAATACAGATTCAGTATAATACATTTAAAATTGATTAATATATTATTTAATGAATTTGATTAAAATAATGTAATATAAATCTCTGACATTCAGAAAACGTTAATATTGATATTTCAGTGAGTTCACCGATGATCTCTGTCAATAACTTAATCTCAAGTCAATAACCACATTAAAATATCTGGTTGTCTGGTGCTTCAGGTTGAGTAGGATTTTTTTTTTCGGTTGAGATGAGTTATTAATAATTATAGGGTGATTATTAAACACTACTGAGTGTAATCGGTGTAGATTAAATTGTGTATTTTTGTAACTGATCCTTTTGGTGTTTACAGAATGTGTATTTACTGCTCCGATAAATTATAATTTGGGTGTAACTACTGTATTAATAACAGTTTTAATTTCTCAGTATAAGATGATTAAAGCTGTATGTTCCACCCAGTATTTATTTTGTCTTTATTTTAATACATTTATATATTTATACACCGGGCTGTATGGTCCAAGTACACATATACTGATCAGAAAGTCAGAATAAATAGTTTTGGTCTCTTGTTGATGTCATGAAGGCTTTACACGCTGTATTCGCGGTCGGTGTCCTGATTCTTCTTATCCGCTCTGTAATGGCCGCTGTGTGACGAGAAATGGCGCATGCGCAGTACCGTGGTGCTACGTGGAGCTTGATGCGGAACTTTATTGCTCCTCAGGACTGAAACACTCGGAGCTTTAGCAGCGACGTGTCAGTTCGGCTAACAGCTACTCTTTTTTATTATTATAATCAGAGCAGAATAGAGATTCGATTATAATTAGATTCATTACAATCATACACAGTGATGTTGACTAAGTTCGAGACTAAATCTGCTCGAGTCAAAGGTGAGTGTGTTTTATACATGCTAACGGCTAACATGAATCCTAATGCTAGCGCTGTTTTTGTTTATTTTGTTATTTCGTTTGTGTTACTTCAGAGTTTCAGAGATAAAGATTTGATCTTTGTTAAGTCTAAAATTACATTTTATACCTTAATAAAATGTTATGTCATTTTGGAGCAGGGTGATGTGAATGGATTCGCTACAGTCTAATCAGCATTAAATAGTAAAATCTTCCATTAAAATAAGATTAATTGAATTCTAAATAAAATAATAATAATGATTATATATAATTCTGTATGAAACTATATGTTGTTATGTTGCTTATTCGTCAATACCCAATTTACCAATGTTCCGTACAGTAGCTACATACTTAGTGACTTTTATTTTCTAATATAAATTCAGTGAAATTAGATTTAATTAATTAAACTTCATTTTCTTATTTTGCCCAAAAATAAAGAGACGATTTATTTCTCAGGTGATTTGCTGTACGGAACAAGTTATTATTAGCGTTAATTGTACATTGTTTTGATTTATTTTGTATTTAATAAAAACTAAATTAAACTTATTATTCTAAATGTAAATCAAGGTTAATCAGGTTGAGTAAGGAGGGGGTTTTAATGAATAATTTAGCTTTAGTTTGATGTTTGTGTTTTTATTTTAAAATAATAAATATTGTTAAAAAACTCTGGGTTCCATCAGGGTTGAGTTTCCACCCGAAGAGACCCTGGATCTTGGCCAGTCTGCACAATGGGGTGATCCAGCTGTGGGATTATCGCATGTGCACCCTCATCGACAAGTTTGATGAACATGATGGTAAAAGATGCGTCCCAATATTTCTGACCTGGGGCTGAGTGTGTGTGTGTGTGTGATATTTGATGTGTGTGTGTGTGTGTTCAGGTCCAGTGAGAGGAATCGACTTTCATAAGCAGCAGCCCCTGTTTGTCTCTGGAGGAGACGACTACAAAATAAAGGTACACGAAACACACACACACACACACAGTCAGTCTAGATGCCAATAAGCTGACGTGTGAGAGAAGAAGGGTTCACTCTTGAGTGTGCTAATAGAATCATCGTGTGTGTGTGTGTGTAGGTGTGGAACTATAAGCTCAGACGTTGCCTCTTCACCTTGCTTGGACACCTGGATTACATCCGTACCACCTTCTTCCACCATGTGAGTCTCTCTCTCTCTCACACACACACACATTATGTGTGACTGTTATGAATGTTCTCTCTGTGTGTGTGATCAGGAGTACCCCTGGATTCTGAGCGCCTCAGATGATCAGACGATCCGCTTGTGGAACTGGCAGTCCAGGACGTGTGTGTGGTGAGTGTGTACTGCACTGAAACTCTTCATCCAGCCTCAGGGGTAAACTCAAACTCTCTCTCTCTCTCTCTCTCTCTCTCTCTCTCACTCTCTCAGTGTGCTGACAGGACATAACCACTATGTGATGTGTGCTCAGTTCCACCCCTCTGAAGATCTGGTGGTGTCGGCCAGTCTGGATCAGACGGTGCGGGTGTGGGATATTTCCGGTAAGGAGGAGCAGGATGTTAGCTGAGGGGGGGAGGGGGGTGGTTGGGGGTGTAGAGGTAGAAGGAGAGAATGATGAGGTGAATGTAAAGGTGAGATCTTTGAGGGCGTCTGCTTCTAATATTAGTAACATTAATAATAATATGAATGATGATGATGATGATGATGTCATTAACACTAGCAGAGCTGCATGTTCAGACCTGATCAATCAATCTGATCAGATCTGTTTCTTCCTTCGGTTCATCAATAACATGGTGCATGAACAACACACACACACACACACGTCTGTTCCTTCTCCTGCTGTGTGAATGGTGCTGTACAGATGTTGAACACCTGTTGTGTGGGTGTGGCTACCACACCTGACCTCAGTAGTAGTGCACGATGTTTGCAGCTTCAGTAACACAACTACTGGCACCTCATGCATGATCAGCTTGTTCCTCTTCATCCTTGTTCTTCATGCTGCCCCATCAGATCACGTTTTACATTTGATCCACCCCACCATGCCTCCACATCTGCCCCATCCACCCAAATCCACCCCCCTCCCCTTGTCTCAGCTCTCTCCACCCCTCCTGATGGAGACATCTCCACCTGCACATGGTTCCTCGTGCAGATCAAACACCTTCGTCACAGACTCGGCTCCGTCCCAAACACCACTGTTAGGGGACTAGATATAAGCTCTGTGTTTGGGGCGTGGCCAGTTCTCTTTCTCTCTCCTGCTGTTGATTTGATTCAGAAATGATTTTCTCCTCCTAAATGATTCTAAATCAGTTTACTGAGACTCGAACCCGAGGTTCCAATTCGTCTCCCAGGTGTTGAGTGGGTTTGAGGGCAAAGCTGTGATGCTCCGTTATATCACTGTGAGTCATGCAGGAACAGAAGTCCTTCCCTAAACTGTTTTCATGTAGTTTGAGGCCTGGAGTTTAGTGAAAGAGTGTTACATGTATAACATATATTATTACACACACACACACACACACACACCTCGTTTGGTGCTGCTGGACTCTTCATGTGGGTTGTAGGTCTGAGGAAGAAAAACCTGTCCCCTGGTGCCGTGGAGACGGAGGTGCGAGGCATCACAGGTGTGGATCTGTTTGGAGCCTCGGACGCGGTGGTCAAACACGTGCTGGAGGTCAGGAGCGCTAACGGCTAATACACAGGCCACTGGCCACTTTATTAGGAACACTGAGTGGAGCTTGGGGTGTTTGATTTCAGGGTCACGATCGGGGGGTGAACTGGGCGGCGTTCCATCCCAGCATGCCTCTGATCGTCTCTGGGGCTGATGACCGTCAGGTGAAGATCTGGAGGATGAACGGTGAGTGTGTGTGTGTGTGTGTGTGTGTGTGTGTGTGTGTGTGAGAGAGTGGTAACAGGTAAACGAGACGCCCCTGTGTCGTGTGTAGAGTCGAAGGCTTGGGAGCTGGACACCTGTAGGGGGCACTACAACAACGTGTCTTGCGCCGTCTTCCACCCACGCCAGGAGCTCATCCTCTCCAACTCTGAGGACAAGAGCATCCGGGTGTGGGACATGTCCAAGAGGACGGGGGTGCAGACCTTCAGACGGGACCACGACCGCTTTTGGGTGCTGGGGGCTCACCCCAACCTCAACCTGTTTGCTGCCGGTACGTTCACTCGGCGTATTAGGCCGCCCAGGGTCTCTGCGGGTCCTGGCTGATGTGTGTGTGTGTGTGTTCCAGGACATGACAGTGGGATGTTGGTGTTTAAGCTGGAGCGTGAGCGCCCCGCCTACGCCGTGTACGGGAACATGCTGTACTACGTGAAGGATCGATTCCTGCGCCAGCTCGACTTCAACAGCAGCAAAGATACAGCTGTTATGCAGCTGCGCAGGTGTGTGTGTGATGCAGTGGTGTAGTAAATCATCTCATTATCAGACTGAAACAAACGTGTGTGTGTGTGTGTGTGTGTGCAGTGGATCTAAGAACCCGGTGTTCAGCATGTCCTACAATCCGGCTGAGAACGCTGTTCTGCTCTGTACGGTAGGGGACACACACACACACACACACACACACTCTACATGGTTATTATGTGATTCTCACAGTGTGTGTGTGTGTGTGTGTGTGTGTCAGAGAGCAGCGAATCTGGAGAACAGCACGTATGATCTGTACTCCATCCCTCGAGAGAGCGACTCCCAAAACCCTGACGGTGAGTCCTCACGTTACTCATCACCTGCTCACTCACAATTAGCATCATGTCCTGGCACTCATGTGTGTGTGTGTGTGTGTGTGTGTGTGTGTGTGTGTGTGTAGCTCCTGAAGGGAAACGGTCGTCAGGATTAACAGCGGTTTGGGTTGCTCGCAATCGCTTTGCTGTGCTGGACCGGATGCACTCGGTACATCTCTCTCTCTCTCTCTCTCTCTCTCTCTCTCTCTCTCTCACACACACACTCACACACACACACACGACTGTGTATCAGATCCTATTCCACACACACACACCATCCCTGTGGTCCTAAACGTGTGTGTGTGTGTGTGTGTGTTCCTCAGCTGCTGATAAAGAACCTGAAGAATGAGATAGTGAAGAAGGTTCAGGTCCCGAGCTGTGAGGAGATCTTCTACGCTGGAACGGGCTCTCTGCTGCTGAGGGACGCTGACGGGGTCACGCTGTACGACGTCCAGCAGAAACGCTCGCTCGCCACAGTCAAGATCGCCAAGGTCAAATACGTGGTGTGGAGCGCAGACACCAGCCACGTCGCCCTGCTGGCCAAACACGGTATTGCAGAGAGGGAATGGAGGGGGTGATGATGGTGATGATGAAGATGAAGATAATGATGATGATGATGATGATGATGCATGTTTGTCCTCCACAGCGATCATGATCTGTAACAGGAAGCTGGAGAGTCTCTGTAACATCCATGAGAACATCCGGGTGAAGAGCGGCGCCTGGGACGAGAGCGGCGTATTCATCTACACCACGTCTAACCACATTAAATACGCCCTCACCTCCGGGTAACTAAACACACACACACCTGCTGGCCGAACACGGTACTGCACAGAGATGTTCGTGATCTATGGTCCGCTCCCCCCTCCCTGCAGTGATCACGGGATCATTCGAACCCTGGACCTTCCTATTTACGTGACGAGGGTGAGGGGGAACAGTGTGTACTGTCTGGATCGGGAGTGCAGACCTCGCGTCCTCAACATCGACCCCACCGAGTATCGCTTCAAACTCGCCCTTGTGAATCGCAAATACGACGAGGTGAGTCCCACCAGAACACACTCTGACCCCCGAACCCACGGGGTGTGTGTGTGTGTGTGTGTGTGTGTGAGACCGTAACTCACCAAACCCCCGCAGGTGCTGCACATGGTGAGAAACGCCAAGCTGGTGGGTCAGTCCATCATCGCGTACCTCCAGAAGAAGGGCTACCCAGAGGTGGCGCTACACTTTGTTAAGGATGAGAAGACCCGCTTCAGCCTGGCGCTGGAGTGTGGAAACATCGAGGTGAGGAGCAGACCACGCCCGTACCATGCCAGCAGCCCACGCCCGACGGCTCGACTGACTTCTCTCTGTGGTCTGCAGGTGGCGCTAGAGGCAGCAAAAGCTCTGGACGAGCGGAGCTGCTGGGAGCGTCTGGGTGAGGCGGCGCTGCTGCAGGGGCATCATCAGGTGGTGGAGATGTGCTACCAACGTACCAAGAACTTCGACAAGCTCACCTTCCTCTACCTCATCACTGGCAACCTCGCCAAGCTCCGCAAGATGATGAAGATCGGTGAGAGGGCGGAGACACGCCCCTGACACACCTGCATCTCACTCCTCTTCACCTGACTTACCTGTGTGTGTGTGTGTGTGTGTGAGCAGCTGAGATCAGGAAGGATATGAGTGGACATTATCAGGGAGCGCTGTATCTGGGGGACGTCAGTGAGAGGGTTCGCATCCTCAAAAACTGTGGACAGAGTGAGTACACACACACACACACACACACACACACCTGTAGACTAACACACACCTGTCCCTGGGTACAGAGTCTCTGGCGTACCTGACGGCGGCGACTCACGGCATGGACGAGGAAGCTGAAGCTCTTAAGGAAACCTTTGATCTGGAGAAGGAGATGGTGAGTAAGAGGCTGGATCACAAATACCTCCACACACTTGATAGGGTCCCTAGAAAAGAGGGCTGATGTGCTAACATGTAGAGTGAACCCTCACGCTTCAGGGTTTGAGGATATTTAACAGCTTATTCTTTTGGAACCTAATGAAATAATTTTTTAACAGTTTGATCCTAGTTTTATTGCTAAATTATTAAGAACAAGATCATTAACTTATTTTGTGACATAAATAATAATGTATTTTAATTCAGTTTAATTGGGGGTTAAGCACTGCTTTCCTTTAACTGTAAAAATTAGGCACTTGTAGGTTTTTGTATTTGTGGTTTTTCAAGATTTTCAGCTTTTACTGTATGTATGTGATGGCAGTGGTGACCCCTGGTGTTCAGATAGTGTAACTGCAGCAGATTTAATCATAAATAGAGCTGATCAATCGACCACACCTGATGCTCTGAACACACACACACACACACACACACACACACACTGCGTGCTGTTCCTCTCACCTTGTTGATGATGACATGATGTTTTTTGTTCAGATCCCAGAGGTGGACCCGAACGCCCAGCTTCTGCAGCCTCCACCTCCCATCAACCCTTTGGACACCAATTGGCCTCTGCTCACTGTCTCCAAGGGTTTCTTTGAGGGAGTGATTGCTGCTAAAGGTGAGCTGGTTGTCCTTTGGGGTGTGTGTGTGTGTGTGTGTGTGTGTGTGTGTGTGTGTGTGTGGAGGGTTTTTTATACCATCGTTTCATCCTGTGTAGGTAAAGCCGGTCAGATGGCAGCTGATCTGGACATGGACGCTCCTGGTGGAGAAGGTTGGGGAGAAGATGCCGAGCTTCACCTGGATGAAGGTACAAGCAGACCCCATCAACTTTTTTGTAGAAGACGTGTGTGTTGTCGTGTGGAAACCTTCAGGTGGTCATGATTTCTATTCCTCTGTGTAGATGGCTTTGTGGATGCTCCTGAGGGTCTGGGAGATGAAGGAGCTCTGGGGAAGGAGGAAGGTGGAGGATGGGACGTGGAGGAAGATCTGGACCTTCCACCAGAACTGGTGTGTTAGAACGTTTTCAGGGTGCTTCTAAAACCGACCCCAGTGCTCCCCTCACCTCCTCCTCACCTGTACTCCTCACCTGTACTCCTCTGTTTCACATAACAGGACGTTCCTGTAGCTGGTGGAGGCGGAGCTGAAGGAGAAGGCTTCTTTGTCCCACCCACTAAAGGTGTTAGCCCCGCCCAGCAGTGGTGTAATAACTCGCAGCTTCCTGTTGATCACATCCTTGCTGGTTCCTTTGAGACGGCGATGAGGGTAAAAATCCTCTCACTACTTTTATTTTAAATCAGTGAACGAGTCTGAAGTCTGACTGACCCCTGTTACCCCCCCCCCAGCTGCTGCACGATCAGGTGGGCGTGGTCTGCTTCGAGCCCCTGAAGCCTCTGTTCCTGCAGACGTTCTCTCGTGGCCGGGTGTCCTACGTGGGGTTACCCTCCCTGCCCTGTCTCTTCTCTCACCCTCTGAGGGACGAGGGACGAAAACAAAGGGACGGTCAGAAGGGCGGAGTTCCGGCGGTGGGGCTGCACCTGCGTGATCTCATCGCCCGGCTGCAGCAGTGCTACCAGCTTACCACCGCGGGGCGCTTCGATGAGGCCGTCGACAAGTTCAGATCCATCCTGCTGTCGGTGCCACTGCTGGTCCTGGATAACAAACAGGAGATCGCCGAGGTACCCTGACCGCGCCCTGAACACGATCACCCTCCTGTACCACGTGTATGTGAGCATGTTCTCCTCTGCTCCAGGCGCAGCAGCTCATCACGATCTGTAAGGAGTACATCGTGGGTCTGAGTATGGAGACGGAGAGGAAGAAGCTTCCTAAAGAAAGTCTGGAGCAGCAGAAGCGTCAGTGTGAGGTATTACATCCGCTCCAGGCTCCACTCGGCTTTTGCAGTCAGCGTGGGGACCTGGTCAGTGACGTGGTGAACCCCTGTGTCTCTGTCTCGCTCTAGATGGCGGCGTATTTCACCCACTGTAACCTGCAGCCGGTGCACATGGTGCTGGTGCTCCGGACCGCGCTCAACCTCTTCTTCAAACTAAAGAACTTCAAAACCGCCGCCATGTTCGCCCGCCGCCTGCTGGAGCTCGGACCCAAACCTGAGGTGGCCCAGCAGGTGAGTCTCCTGTGTTTAGAAACACGACTGCTGGGGTGGTGACGACGGTGGTGATGATGATGATGATGATGATGATGATGGTGATGATGATGATGGTGGTGACGACGGTGGTGATGATGATGATGGTGATGATGATGATGGTGATGATGATGATGATGATGGTGGTGATGATGATGATGATGATGATGATGATGATGGTGATGATGATGATGATGATG
>JAYDZF010000029.1:42937-59986 GCA_034509105.1 Microcambeva barbata | reverse complement strand
TATATATATAATAGACGAGCGCATTAACACATTTTTATTTGAAATTAAAGACACCTTCTGAAACTACCTTCAAATGTAACAGCGATTTAAGCGTAAACCAGAAAAGCTAAGTATAATTTTATTACTATCATGGCTCCAGCAGCATTACATTCTTGCGTAGAGTGTTCTATGTTCAGTTATTTTCTCTCCGTAATTAGTGATAACTTTACATGTGATAAGTGTAGACTGGTAGTTAGTCTGCCGAAGAATATTTCAGGGCGCACTCAGGCTTCAGAACAGACTAGTACTAGTGAGTGTTTAGTATGCCACCCAAATGCCACTAGTCCTGAAGTGGAACTCCAGACTCCGGCATTAGAGTCCTCACAGAGGGGCGAAATACTGCTAGCGCAAAGCACTGAACTTTTCAGCTGCATGTGTCTAACATGTTCTCCCTCCTCAGTGATCCACTCGCTGAGAACCCTGTTAAAGTAAGGGCTCTGGTTATAGGAGACTCTCAGGTCTGACACATGCGTATTGCAGCCCCCATAGACTCCAGCGACCAAAGTCACCTGCATTCCGGGGGCCAGGGCACCTGTCATCAGGACAAAACTAAAAGTGCTTGCAAATGCTAATCGTAGATTTTAAAAGATCGTTATCCACGTTGGCACTGAAGATGTTCGTCTTCAGCAGTCAGAGCTTTACACATTTACACTCAAACATGCTTTTTTCAGCTGATCATAAGTTAAAGACCATCAAAGCCTTTAAAAGCCAAAATATTTCAATCAAGTATTCAGACTGTCAAGACCTCCTGGTGGCAAAATCAGAAAACTTCACTGACTGAATATCGTTTAGCTGCATAAGCAATGATGTCTTTTTTTTTAGCTTAAACTTTTGATCAGCTTATGAACAGCCCATTTCAGTTAAACTGTTGTTTTCAATGATTTGCCTGCTCAAAATATTGTGTCTCTTGCTCTTTATTCTTTTACCATTGTACTTAAACCATCTTAAGATCCAATAGAGCAAAATACCAATTCTGGCTTTTTTTGTTTGTTTGTTTTTTTATTTTATTTTGATCATAAGTATATGTTATGCACCCACATTACAAACATTGAATCCAAATTGGAAGGCTCTGTGGAGGATGATAAAAAACAATGAACAATGATGGTTTGCTTACATTGGTATAATTTGTTGCAATTTCTTTTTGCAGATTAATCCTTTACTTCTTGAAAAAAACTATTTAATTTTCATTTTTTACTATAACAATTTATATTTATGCATCCTCAGCACCTACATTTAATGTATACTCAAGAAACTTAATTTCTAGTATTGTCTGTTGATTCATCTGCATCACATTTTGCAATGTGTTTCTCGAGACTGGCTTTGTATAAGTCATTTACACTAAAGGAAGAGACAAGTAGTATTTTATGATCAAACATTTTTAAAAAAAAAATTAAATATGTCAGATATTTGGTAGGGATGAACTCTGGAGGTATATAGTCCCTCATTTACAGCACTTCTCTTTTCACATTTTGTCATTACAGCCTTGGATTCATTCATTTTCCACACACAATACCCCATAATGATGAATTGAAAAATGTTTGAAATTTTTGCAAATATATCACAAAAAATCTTATATATGATATTTTAATATATTAATTATATTTCGTAAGGTAAGAAATTAACAATTGGCCTTAGTCTTTCTTCTACATTTAGTAATTCACTTAAAACAAAACACTTTGTCCCTTTGTGCTGAGCAGTTAATTTTGATTTAGTTTGTCATAGTCTTTTGACTAAAATGTCATTTAATTTTAGTCCTAATTTAGTGAATTGTTAGTTTTAGTCTAGTTTTAGTAAAATAATTATCAGAAGTCGATTCAGTCAACTAAAATATGAAGTAAAATGTAAATGTGTTTTTATCAGTTCACGTAAATAATTTGTCATTTTAGTTACATAAAAAGTAAACATTTTAACCAGTTATAGAATATTATTAATGTTTGAATGTGCAGTACATATGAAACATTTTGATATTTACCTTATTTAAAACATCTTTATTTACCTGACATTGCTTATTGAGAATAATATCAAAATATTAATGACCAGTAGGCCTGCTCAGCCTGAAAAATATCTGCACTGTTCAAAACCAACTGTATATTATGTTCTTTATAAAAGTATGAGTCAATAGTACAAAACAAACAGCAAATGTTCAGCATAACAGCTAATCTATAATGGTTTAGGAATTCACAGGTAAATTATTTTAACAGCTAAAATGCCCAAAACATTCAAAAATAAAGTACAGAGCACAAGAGATTTACATATTTTGTTCTATTAATTTTAAGGCAAGCACATTGCTCTTTTTACAGCGTCAGGTTAATGCAACGTTAAATAAGAAATGTGTCCATTTATCTGCTCTCCTCTCTCACTGTTTACATTGTTGAGTTAACGTTGTTCTGTGAGTAAAGGCAGGTTAGTCTGCTCTCCACTGGTTAAGATCTTCTCTGGACAGGTTGATACTACAGTGCTTGTCCCACCTCTCCACACACACTGTAAGCATATAAGAAATTATGATTTGGATCTCTTGCTGAAACTCCCAGCCTTCCACAAAACTAAATCAGTTCTGATTGGATGTCGTCCTTGTCACACATTTTTGTCGTTATTATTTGTTAATGAAAGTGTCAATTAATTTCGTCATCGTTTTTATCTTTTTATGTACTTTTTTAGATATCGTTTCATTTTCGTGATTAAAAAAACGTTTGTCGATGAAAACTATGACATAACTATCAATAAAATTAAAACTGGTGCTGAGTGGGAAATATTTTTTGTGCGACTCAGTCAATGATCTGTGTGTACATAACACTTGTGAGCATTTCACATTTATTACAGGGACAGCAGTAAAAACACATTATCACATGTTTTTTTATGACCATGACAGGCGTAAAAAAATTATTACCTTCCTATGACCTTTTGACATTACAGCTGCTAAAAGAACAGCAGATACCCCTTAGCCCCACCCCCTTTACCATATAAAATCATCAATTTCAGACATGGACAATTTTTCTTCAGAGCTTTTTCACGTGTTTTTAACACATTGGTAGTTGTGATCTGTGGGCTCTGGGAACCGAATAAGCAACCTTCCAATCACCAACCCAGTTCACTAATCACCAGGTTACAGCTGCCCCTGAATCGATTGCTCATCATATACGTCCTGTATCAGAAATTAAAATGATGAATTTAAGCAAGCTGAATATTATAAAAATACGTTGATTTTAAATTAGATTTTTTGGATTTGGTAACATTAACAATTAATGTGAATATGAGTTGATTTAAAATGCAATGTGTTTAATTTTAAAGCAACAAAAGAATCAAAAATTTAAATGAAAATAAATTCAGGACTGGCCAGTCTTTTTAATGTCTGAACACAGATTTACTTTCATAGTAACACCTGCCACATAGCGTTGAGAAGGTGCAGAAGTCTATTCGCCTCTCCTAAAGAAAATCTGACAGGTTTCTGTCAGTTTGCTTACATAACTTAAATGGCAGATAAACTTACTACAGGAGCATGCCTAACTTGTTCAAAAAATGCAGTTCAGATTAATTATCGCTGTCGGACAAATCAAGTAACGAAGAAAATGAAAGAAGCGGTTCAAATTGGCAGATTTTTTATTTTACACATATATATCATTTTCTATCTGGAACCAATATCTTTACTTTTATATACTTTTATGGGTAATTTCAATGGAATTTCCTCTTAGGCATGAGAGCCCAAGACCTTTGCAATTATGATATATTCATGCACTATATCCCCATGTCTTGTTCGTTTCACTTCCATGCTTCAGTGTGTTGTGGTTTGAATTCAGTGTTCATCTGACAAACTTTCAAAACTGAGATTGTTAAACTGTAACAATCTCGTCCACAAAATGTTAAGCCATTCCTCTTTGTGCCAGTTAGTGTGTTCCCTGGCAAACAAAGATTTTGCAAGGAGTTTTTTTTTGCAGGTGAATGGGTTTAATTTAATAATATTCCCTAGTTACTAGTAACTTCAGATTTCCTTTGATCTTTATTAGGGTAATTATTGACTGAGCCATTGCCATTTTGGCTATTGTTTGATGTATTTTGCACATTTTTGTCTTAACAATTAACTTTTTAATCAAAGTATACCCTACATCAGTGTGCTTTGGAACAGTATTTTTAAAAATGTGATGTGAATCATGCTCCTTTCTTAAATAAAATTGTCACCCCTTTCAGCTTTAGTTTAACCAGCGTGCTTTTTTTTAATTATGAAAAAAAGAACATGTTACTCTAAATATACTAAGTCCTCCGAATAATTTTTTTGGCCCTTCATGTATGAGCAGACAGGTTAGCTGCTGTATGTTTGGTTCTTCCAGGAAATATATCTTTACATGTTTAAAATCCTTACAATTTTAATATCCCTCACCCTTTAAATGCAATGAATATCATATATCTGCTGTTGCAACAGCTCCTTGTTTTACACTTCGTTTATATTCATGGCAAAAGAGGTAGTCACTTGTTACACAAGGTTCATACGTTAACACGTTTGACCAATGGACATGGACAGTCTGTAGACTGTGGGATGAAACCAATACTCACACAAAAATGGGGAGACAATACAAACTCCACAAAGAAAAGCTGCATTTTGTTAATAGAACCTCAGTTTAACACAGCTGCAACACCAGTTAATTTAGTACAATGTATAGTGCAATTGATCCTCTACTCAAAATGACATTTATTTTCTACATTTTTCTACATTTATATCATTAAACAGTACTTGGTTTAAAGCATAATGTAGAAATGTTTACATCTGTAATGTCTTGAATGACCAGCCATAGCCTAGTGGTTAAGGTATGAGACTAGTAATCCGAAGGTCATTGATTCAACCACCGCCAGTAAAAAGCTTTAGATAAAGCTACATAATTGGTAATACGGTAATTGGATTTGGCATGATTACAAGTCTTGCACATATACTAAAGAAACCATCCAAGCAGGCCTCAAAAGTCCATTTTGAGTTTGCTAAACACATGTCATTAAGAAAAATAAAGGTCCCATATGGTTTTGCAATCCACTATACATAGACATAATCATGCTTTTTAAATTGTGGTTTAATCATTTGGATATATTTATAGTAAATTAACAAACTTAGAGTGATCAGTCATGTAAGGTTTCAGAGCACTAGATATAATATACTTTCCCACCGCCAACAAGAGGATTTTTAATGCGTTGGATTAAAATATTTAAATTAAGTTGTAATGGGAAGTATTTTAACATTTAAAAACATTTAAAGAAGGCAACATAAACAAGCCTTTATAACTAGTATCAGTAGCACAAAGTTCATTTTCATATCTCCATAATCCTCTTCATATTGTAAGTAATTGACTTTTACCAATCATTGTAATGTCAAAACACATGAAATTCTGAAACAGAATTTAAATTGCCATCACTGCTTTAAAGATTGCATAGGAAAAAAATGCACATTACTTCAATTATAGGCTGGGTCTAAGTTTCTCAGAAGTCATTTATTCTGACATGCCAAAAGAGATTAAGTTACACTTTATAGAACATCCAGCAGTAAAAATATTTTTGCTGGGTCAGAAGATAAACGTTGGCGGGAAGAGAAAAAAAAACATTTAAAAAACTGATTTTACCTCAAAAACAACAAAAAGCCCAACAAGAAAAATGCAATGAAGAGAATAAATGAAGTGGACATGTAAAAACAGTAAATTTCACTTAATTTTCCCATGTAGGAAAGAGGGAAAAAACCTTTACAAAACTTACTACTATCCCATTTCAAAAATAATATAAAATTGTGGCAAGGGTGCAGTAAGCACTTGTTCCCCCTTTCAAAAACCACACACAGCCCAGCATAGTTTGTAATTAATGTTTTCGTAGTTTCTTCAAAATTAAATCCAGATCAATCATCAATACATTTTCTATTTCAGTACATCATTTACAGGATTACTTGCAAATTTATAAAGAATATGCTTTTGTAAGATCATATTTTATTTATTTTAGACTTCTGAATATCAAGTACAGTAAGGTGATACAGTGTTCCAGAAAATAAAATCTAGTAGTTACTAGAATAATCTTTACAATAACCTTTTTGTGGGGAGAAATGCCTGCTTAGTGTTCACCAGCATTAAAAAACAAAAGACTGTTTCAAGATTTTTTTTTCCATTTTTGCATAAAGAGAAAAAATAAGATGGACATACTTTACGAATTTGGTTTGGAATCATGACATTAAGAATGATAAAGTATGTTTCTGCAAACTATAAGACCCTAACAAATTGTTTGTGCACAATTGTATGATTAGTCAGCCATTTATCTAAAGCATTTAATGACTTCATTTAAACAAAAAATGGAAAAAAGACAGATAGAAAAACTACGGCTTCAAATAATATACCAAGGCTACCCTCTTTGTAAATATACTATTTACATACCAATATATAGATATATGCAGGGCATTTTACCTATATATACTGATTACATTTGTAGTTTATGAAACAAAAGTTCTTGAACAGGAAAAGGGCTGCCAGAGATGCATGGCAAGTTGTGATTAAGCTGATCCTAAATTACAGGATGTGATGAGAAAAATCCTGCATCCTTTTCTCTGCTCTGCTGTAATGAATTGTGTTAATGCCTAGAAACCTGCAAAAATAAAACAAATGCATATAATTGCATGGACCCTATAACATTCATTAGTTACAACTTGCCAATAACTTAAGTAACGTTTTGGAAAAATGTGTGCAATCACAAAAGCAATTCGGATTTATTGAACTATTTTTTTAATTAGTTTAACACCATCGCAGTACAGATCCCCCTGAAGCGCAACACTGTTATTTAAAAATGCACCTCTATATTAATACAGTCATGCCGATAAAAAGATACTTTCTAACTTCATGCAAACAAAACTTTAAATAAGCTAGCAGACTTACCTGGGACTCAATGTATTAAAGCATTGCAAACTTTTGAGTCAAACCCTTAATATGATTTAACTGGTAAACAGGCATTTGATCTATTTGTTCTAGTAATCAAGCAAGCAATTAAATAAAAATATTTGCATGACAGTAAGTGAGAATTGCCATTCCCATTATCACTGGTCTGAGACCAATAGCTAGACCATGCAGACTTGGAACAGAAAGAAGCCGAAATTTAAGCTTAGGTAGCAGTGATAGTCAAACATGCTTTGAATGTTATTTTATGTAACTGACTTATAGGATTTCAAACAGACAACCTAGTAGGTACAAAATTCACTTGAAGCAGGAGAAAGAGGGTTGGTTTGCATGAGTAGCATGGGTCATGAGGGAAATCTGTTGCTTTGTTTCCTATCATGAATGTAACCAAAGTGTTTCTCTTTTGGGTATGATGCTTCAAGTTTGGCACACTTATTTTTCTTTCATGTTTGTATGTCCCCCATGTTTCTTCCATTCTTCTTTGCAGAACAGCTCAACTCCAAGTTGAATGGAGAGCATCGGCGCAAAGCCATTTTAAAATCTATTCTGAGATCGAGTTCAAGCATGGGCTAGGTTCAACCTATAGAACATTCCCAGTGTCCTGATGCCACACCATTATTATCACAACATTACACATCTTGGCTTTGTCCTTGGGGTCGTTGTCCTGTTGGAAGGTGAACTTTGGCCCCAGTCTGGGGTCCAGAGCATTTCTACAAGGATATTTCGGTACATGCCGATACCGGGCAGGTGTTAAGCAGTGCCTGGTTTCCTCCACACATGATGCTCAATTTTTTGTTTCAGAACATAGAATTTGGTTTTTCATGGTCTTTAAGTGCCTTTTAGAAAAACTCCCACTTTTGCCTTTTACTGTGGAGTGGCTTCCGACTAGCCACTCTACCCTACATACCTGATGGTTGTAGTAGAGCAGAAATGGTAGCCCTTCTGGAAGTTTCTCCTCTCTCCACAGAACTATGCTGAAGCTCATTTCTTATTTTTGCATTACAAAGCTCTACTGAAAACCTTCTGAGGATCCAATAGTGCAAAATGCAAATTCTTCCAATTTTTAAAAAAGTCTTAAGATTTTAAACAGGAGTGTACACATCCTTCGATGTAGGTAGACACAGGCTTTGGCTGCCTCTTTACCCCCACCAGGTCAGATTACATCGCTGTAGTTAGCACTGAAAGCAATTTTGAAGAACAAGCATTCCAAACTGAAAAAGGTGTTCGTATAAGCAAGTTGATTTGAAAGAGAATCAACAGCATTCGTTATAATCAGAAATTACTAAAATAAAAAAAGCATCTCCAAGATGGCCATACTACAGACCACAAAGCTCTCAAGTTCAAAAGGCTCAATACTAAATGTGTCCAAGCTTCTCAAAGAAGCATTCATTCTAAAAGAAAAGCCAATTTCAAGCTTGAACTGTTTTAAACAAAAGTTAAATTTTATTCACAGGCTGAAAATCAGCCTCAAATGTATGTAATAATTTGACAGAAGATAACACAACTCCCATTTTTCTTCCCATTAGTTAAAAATCAAGCTGTTGTAGCAGGATAGCAGATCAATAAGTAAAAGTGGCAAGGGAAACATTGCCTGTGGCATATTCCTGTATAGAGTAAAACTAATGCTGAGTTTACCTGAAATTCAGATTACTTTGTCAAAACAATTCACACATTGTAAAATAAGATTGTTAACAATATCAAGTTTTTGAATCCTAATTTTCATCCGAAATGTTGTAAGCACAATGTGTTTAAATCTTACAGCAAAGATCTTAGCATGCCAGTAAATGGCATTTAAAAAATGCACTACCCAAAATATAAAATACAGAAAATAAATTATAGCGTATGGTAGAATCACATGCATTTTCTCACCACTGCTTTATTAACTACTGCAATGGTCTATGACTGTAATTAGGTAAGCTTACACACTTCATGTCACCCTTAAATTCTACTAATAAAAATAGAAAGGTAGTAGTCAAATTTCCCAAGGACGTCTTTGCACTAAAACCAATTTTGAATAATTTTGGTGCCTCCTTAAACTACAACATTACAATTTTTAATATAAATATTTAGTTGGAAATGAGAGCCTTCCAAATTCATTGTTATTTTAAACAAAGTATCACAGAAATTTGTGTCTGGTTTTGCAATTAAAACGTCACTTGGCTGTTTGCCACTAACCTTTCAGGTTACTCTTGGGTTTATCAGTTTGCTTGCCTGTGGGGGTTTGTGCCTGTTGCCCCTGTCCCCCTGAAGATGCTGCCTGTTGTGCTGCTTTCTGCTTCAGCATGGTCCAGTCAAATGTGTAGTCATACTGGTGATTTAAAGTCCTAGGGCAAATTTATTTAAATAAGCATCAGAATAAGCCCAGAAATCATTTAAAATGATACATCAAGTATGCTGTTCTAATTTTTTATTTATTTGAATTTAACATCATGTTTGGTTTATGTTGTCATGACCACACAAGTAGAAAGACCCAATTAAGGAGAGAAATGCAGTAAAATATAAAAATAGTCAAACGATACATCAGCACTTGTGTCACTAAATGCATTGAAGCCTTAATGAAAACTGAATAAAACTAAGTTATGATAGTAATTAAATCCTGACATCTCAGAAATCCTGGTCTCTGACCTGAAATTTAAAGTATAATAAAGCTCATTAAGCTCATCAGCCATGCTGTTTCTGCAGCTTCAAATTAGGAACAGACCAGTACCTGAAAAGAATGCGGAACAGCTGTCGCAGATACATGTAATCAGGTGCCTCTTCAAATCGTAGGCCGCGACAGTAATTCAAGTACATCGCAAACTCAGCTGGGAAACCCTACAAAAGTATTGAATATATTACTGTTCATCACTAAATAACCAAAATTGTTTAGTCTCGAGTTCAGTTGTATTTCAATGGCCAACAATGAAGACTCAAATTACTACAAAGTTAGAGCACAAAAAAATTAGAAGACATATTACAGTCCATTTACTAGCAAATACATAAATATAACAATTTTAATAAACATGAGTGTGAAGCCATTTAACATTTTGTTAGTTTCCATACCTTACACAACACTTCAACTGGAGTGGACATCTTTTTCTCACTAATCTTCTCATATTTCTGTTTCTTTGTGGCAGCCTGATAATGCAGTAAGAAAATGTAAGACACTTGTTAAGTAAACTAAGTGTTTTTTACTGCTAACAAATGCCCTCCCAAGTATTCAGACCCCTTGAAATTTTCACTCTGTTTCATAGCAGCCATTTGCTAAAATAAAAAAAAAATGTTCATTTTTTTCACTAATTTCCAAAAATGTATACATTTTTGTTTTTTTATGTTAAGATGGGGTGCTGAGCATACATTAATAAGAAATAAAATGAGTTTAGCAAATGGCTGTGATGACAGAGTGAAAATTTTAAAGGTGTCTGTGTGTCAATGTTTTCCACTTTTATAAAAATAGTTAAATATGTCAATTTAAAAACATTGTGCATGAAGTATCTACTTGATTCAATTGTGAATTTAAATTAGTAAATTACTAATTTAATTAAGCAGCTTACCTTCAATCCTTGCCAGGGCAAGCTTGTTCTGTTGAAATACATCAGTACATAGCCTAGTGATTCCATGTCATCTCGACGGCTATAAGGAAAACAACAGATCTTCAATATGGCAAGAATTAGTCTTAGGAGTTAAATTATAGTAGTACAATAGATAAATAGATAAAGTAAATAGATAAATATATTAAATCCAACTACATCGCTTTATACTTGATATAGCATTACATACAAATTAGAGAATACAAAAAGTGTAGTCCAAATATAAATTTTATATTTAGTTTTAGACTTTTGACTAAAATGTCATTTAGTTGTAGTCATAATTTAGTCATCTGAATTGTTTTGGTTTTAGTCGACTAATTATCAGAAGGGTATAATCAACTATATCCACAGCCGATTTAGTCGGCTAAAATACAAAGGTGTAAAATGTAAATGCGTTTATCAGTTCACTTAAATTACTTTTCATTATATACACTTGCACAAAATAATATTCTATAACTGGTTAAAAATGATCCAATGCTTGAACATGCAATACACATGAACAGACCCAGATAACAAAGGATGCAAAATTATGTTGAATCAACATTTATTCAACAGAATTAATGCTGAATTAACGTTGAGTCAACGTCCCTCTTCTATCTGGGAATGAACTTATTTCAAACATCTTTTTTAATCTGACCTTACTAATTGAGCATAATAAAATATTAATGGCCAGTAGGTCTGCTCTGCCTGAAAATGTCCAAACACTTTCAAAAAGAATGTGTCTAGACCCGAATGCCATCAGACCTGCTTTCTCTGAGCTATCAATGTGACCACAGAGAACAAAAGATTTGTTTAGTTCTATTCATTTTAAGGAAAGCACATGTTTTTTACACAGCATCTTCTCTTTCATTACGTCAAATGAGAAATGTGTCCATATCGGCTCTCCTCTCTCACTGTTGATTGAAACTAGTTCCGTGAGTAAAGGCATTTCATAGGTTAGTCTGGTCTTCCCATGTTTAGATCAAATTTGTGCAAGTGTAGATTTACTGTGTTACCCAGAATTTCCCTCGGGATCAATAAAGTATCTATCTACTATAAGAGATTAGTTCTGATTGGAGGCTATGCGGCTTGTCCCACCTCTTCACATGCACTAAAGTAGTTATGATTGGATCTCTTCCTTACTGATCCCTACCTTCCACAAAAAACAGCTCAGTTCTCATTGGATGTTGTCCTTGTCAGATGTTTTTCTCTCATTATTCGATAACGAAAGAGCCAAGTTAATCATCGTTTTTTTTTTCTTTTCATGTAGTTATCGTCTCGTTTGTCTCGTGTCATGCAAAAACACTGGTGTGGCCAATACCCTTATTTAAGCCATATAACAAATAAAAATATAATTGGTTTGACATTAAAAGATTTTATTTCCAGGTATTTCCATCTAGAACTAATACACAGTTCTCATAGCAGCTTTTGTCTGAACCCAGCAAATGACAACCACTGACATCACAGATATTTTACATTCTTTTGGGATAATCTTCCACAGACTCTTTCAGTTCATTTTAGGGAGTTATTCCTTTTCAGACGAGAACTATGCATATCCTATATGGTTTCAATCTAGAGATTGAATAGATTCATTGTAGTTTTGACAATGTGTTTTGGGTCAATATCGGGCTGATAAATGAAAGATCTCATCCGTTTAGATGCATATTTCTTTAAATTCACACCTTGTTTCTGTAGACTTCTGAGTTCACTATATTGCTTCTATCATGTGTGACATCATCAGTGAAGATTAATGAGCCAGAAGTAGTAGTCATGCAAGCTCAAGCCATTACATTTACTTCACTGTCTCACAGATGAGCAGATCCTTTATTTTTGACATTTATGCTTTTCCATCACATTGGTAAAAGTTCATCTTTGTTTAATTAATCCAAAAAACTGAAGCTTATATCTGGACTTCTTGCTAATTAGTAGTTTGCATCTGTAGGTGAACCATCCGTACTTTTGTTCTTGAAGTCTTCTGAGAACATTAGATTGTGATACCTTTACACCTATACCTACTATTGTCTGAATTAATCCGTTTTACTGTAAACAATTGGCGCCATCTCCTGAACTGTGTATCAGATCCAGATACCTGGAAATAACAGCTAAAATGTTGATGTTTTATCTATCGCATCTTAAATGTTTCAGTTTCCAGCAGTAATAAATGGATTAGCCTCACTGTTCCAATACTTTGAGGGGAGTGTACAAGTAACCACAGTAGTGTGAATGTGTGTGTACTGGGGGTAATTGTGAAGTCCTCGCACCTCTGCTCAATGCCCAGGTGTGCATTGATACTAGCATAGCGAGCTGTGCCGGTGAGGTTTTTGTCTTCTCTGTAAGGTATATGTTGCCGTGTCCTGTTGTCCCGGTATTTTTTGGCCAGACCAAAGTCGATGAGAAAAAGCTGCATTAAAAGAACCAGAAAATTATTGGTGTTAAACTAGAAATTTATTTCCCCCCAAAAAAAAAATCAAGCAATTTCACCAGTAAACAGAAAACAAACAAAGGCTAGTGTCAAAAAAGGAACCATTACAATGTATCTAAATTAAGTATTTAGAAAACTGCAGTTAAAAATGGGCAACTAAAATTATGCTTTTTCAAATGTGGCAAAAGCACATGCAATTTAAAAATGTCATTTGCTAATGGTTAAACTGATTATTGTATGTCATTAGCTAACGAGTAGTAGATGAGCTTAACGTCTGATTAAAATGATAAAGATCACAATGTTTCATATTAACAAGCCCTTTAACCTTGTTACAAAAACAGCACAAAGCAAGCAGTCATTAATGTAGGACAATAAAATGAAAAATACCATAAACAAACCACATTAGTGTTCAAAATACTTCTCACTAAACTCTGTTTCTGACACGAGTATGGGTATTATACATCTAGGATTTACAGTCAACATGCCTTCACAATCCATGCAGACAACAGATCCTTTATTCTCAATTTAAATAAAATAAATGCTTAACAAAGCTTAGTTTTTAGCTTGTAAACATCTCTTGTGTTTATGTTCAAGCTATCATGACAAATTCCAGAATCAGCTAAAAAAAAAAAATTATCTGGCCACATTATTCAGACAATTATTTGCATATTATTGGTTAACAATAAGCCTTTGCTGGTACATTTTACAAAAGCGACCAAAAAATGTAACTATTTGCATTAAGCAGAAAATTCTGACTAACAAAAATACACTACATTGCCAAAGGTATTTGCTCACCAATCCAAATTATCGAAATCAGGTGTTCCAATCACTTCCATAGCCACAGGTGTATAGAATGAAGCACCAAGGCATAAAGACGAACATTTATGAAAGAATGGGCCGCTTTCAGCAGCGATAGGATTACACCTGTGCAACAAGTCCATGAAAGTCATGAAATTTCCACGTTCCTAAATATTCCACAGCAACTCAGCCACATAATGGAAGGCCACATAAACCGACAGAGTGGGGTCAGCGGCTGCTGAAGCACATAGTGTGAAGAGGTTGCCAACTTTCTGCAGAATCAATCACTAGAGACCTCCAAACTTCATGTGGCCTTCAGATTAGTATTATGGTGTGGGGTTGTTTTTCAGGAGCTGGTCTTGGCCCCTTAGTTCCAGTGTAAAGAACTCTGTTTAAAATGTCTTTGTATTCGGAAGCAGTCAATTTCATGCTCCCAACTTTGTGGGAACAGTTTGGAGCTGGCCCCTTCCTCTTACATGACTGCACCAGTGCACAATGCAAGGTCCATAAAGACTTTGGTGGCAGTCTGGTGTGGATGAACTTGACTGACCTGCACAGAGTCTTGACCTCAACCTGACAGAACACCTTTGGGATGAATTAGAGCGGAGACAGAGCCAGGCCTTCTCCAACATATGTATGTGATCTCACAAATGCATTTCTGGAACAATTGTCAAAAATCCTCATAAACACTCCAAAACCTTGTGGAAAGCCTTCCCAGAAGAGTTGAAGCTGTTCTAGCTGCAAAGGGTGGACCAATGGCATATTGAATCCTATGGATTAGGATGTGATGTCACTTAAGATCATATTTGATTCAAGGCAGATGAGTGAACACTTTTGACAATACAGTGTACATATACATCTCACAAAACCATACCATTCGATTGCATAAATTATGGAAGGAAGTGGTCACCAATATCCATTCACAGTTTCAAATTGAACATTTTGGTCAATACTATAGAAACAGCACATCTTGCTAACAAGTATAGGGTATACCTTTTTCATTGAACTAATAAATCAGCTGTAAAAACAAAACTCTGTTTAAAACTACACTAATGCATTGTCTTACCAAATGAATATGGGTGACTGCTCATATATGGGTAAAAATCTACCAAAAATAGTCTTAATAGAGTGGATATAAAAAGGCTACACACCCCTGTTCAAATGCAAGGTTTTTAAGATGTAAAAACTTTTTCCACCTTTAATGTGACATATCTGTACAATGCAATTGAAAAACAAACAAACCTTTACATTGTAAAAATAAAAAATAAAAAATTCAAATAACCTGGTTGGATAAATATGCCCCCCCCCAAACTAAACTAATACTTTGAAGTAATAAAAAGATGATGCAACACTAAGTCTTTTGGGATAGGAGCCTATCAGCGTGGTATCTTGATGTGGTAATATTTGCCCACTCTTTTTTGCAAAACAGATTGCGAGGTAATCTCCTGTACACAGCCCTCTTCAGGTCACCCCACAGATGTTCAATGGGATTCAGGTCTGGATGCCAAAGCATCAATCTTATTCCATTCGTTTGTAGATTATGGGCATTGTAGTCCTGAAAGAAAAAGTTCTTCATCTTTCTAACAGAAGGCCAAAGATTTTGTGCCAACACTGACTGGTATTTGGAACTGTTCATAATTCCATCCACCCTGAATAAGGCCCCAGTTTCAGCTGAAAAAAAAACAGCCCCAAAGCATTATGCTGCCACCACCATGCTTCACTGTAGGTATGGTGTTCTTTTAGATTAGATTTATACTTTTTTCATCACTTTACGGTGAAATTTGTTTTCCGCATTTTAACCCAATCCGTGCAGTGACATACACACTAGTGAACACTAGGGGGCAGTGAGCACACGTGCCCGGAGTGGTGGGCAGCCCTAGCCATGGCGCCCGGGGAGCAGTTAGAGGTTAGGTGCGTTGCTCAAGGGCACTTCAGTCGTGACCTGTCAGCTCTGGGAATCGAACCGGCAACCTTCTCATCACAAGCCCAGTTCTCTAACCACCAGGCCACGGCTGCCTCAATTTTAGTGATTACCTGTGTTGTTTTAGCACCAAATATAGCTTTTGGAATCATGTCCAACAAGTTCAACCCTGTTTCATCAGACCATAACACATTTTCCCACATGAGTTTGGGAGATTTCGGATGTCTTTTTGCAAAATTAAGCCAGACTTGGATGTTTTTCCTTGAAAGACGAGGCTTCCTTCTTTCCACCCGACCCCATAGCCCAGACATATGAAGACGACAGAGATTGTTGTCACAAGTACTGCACAGCCAGTACTTGCCAGAAATTCTTGCAGCTCCTTCAGTTTTGCTGTCTGCCTCTTGGAGATTTCTTCTTGATTTATCATCAATTTTGGATGGACGTCCTGTTCTTGTTAATGTCACTGCTGTGCCATGTTTTCTCCACTTGATGATGACTCTTCACTGTGTTCCATGGTATATTTACTAACTTGGAAATTCTTTTGTAGCCTTCACCTGATATCTTTGAATAATGAGATCCCTCTGATGTGCTGGCAGCTCTTTGCAGATCATTGCTTTTGCTGGAAGAGGTGGCTACAAAAATATCAGGACAAGCTTTCTAGAACAGCTAAAAGGTATTTGGGGTTGATCAGATGCACTTCAATTGCTGACGGGTGTGTGCGAACTCCAGATGTAACCAATTACATTAAAACATGTTAAATTGAACACAGCCACACCCCCAGTAATAAAAGAATGTGCAAATTTATGCGATCACATTATCTCAATTGTTTATTTTTACTTAACCTCACAAAGATTTTTGTTTGTTTTTCAATTGCATAGTACAGGTTTTAGGTCATATTAAAGGTGGAAAAAGTTGAACAGGGTGTGTAGACTTTTTATATCCACTGTAGCAGAAGTACCTAAATGTACAGTGGTGTGAAAAAGTCTTTGCCCCCTTCCTCATTTCCTGTTTTTTTGCATGTTTGTCACACTTAAGTGTTTCGGAACATCAAACCAATTTAAACAATAGTCAAGGACAACACAAGTAAACACAAAATGCAATTTGTAAATGAAGGTGTTTATTATTAAAGATCCAAACCATCATGGCCCTGTGTGAAAAAGTGATTGCCCCCCTCGTTAAAACATACTATAACTGTGGTTTTTAACACCTGAGTTCAATTTCTCTAGCCACACCCAGGCCTGATTATTGCCACACCTGTTCTCAATCAAGACATCACTTAAATAGGAGCTGCCTGACACAGTAAAGTCCACCAAAAGATCCTTAAAAGCTACACATCATGCCAAGATCCAAAGAAATTCAGGAACAATTGAGAAAGAAAGTAATTGAGATCTATCAGTCTGGAAAGGGTTATAAAGCCAT
>JAYDZF010000029.1:27610-39793 GCA_034509105.1 Microcambeva barbata | reverse complement strand
TTGACTATTGTTTAAATTGGTTTGATGTTCCGAAACACTTAAGTGTGACAAACATGCAAAAAAAACAGGAAATGAGGGGCAAACACTTTTTCACACCACTGTATAAAAGCTATGGAACAAATATTTACAAGATATAAATGTTTAGGTTAACAAATTAACATCTATATATGTGCAAAGAAATGCAGACAAACCATGGATAGTACTTTGTCATGAGAATCCGTCTAGAGGTATGACTACAGTAAAACCTGGCATCACCCCTTATTTTTAAATAAACAATGTGTTCAAAAACTTAGAAAGCTATCTACAAAAGACAGAATTTTACATCATTCTATTGGAGCAGAGGTGTGAGTCAGGGTGTAGAGCATACCTATGCATTGTACAGTCCATGGGCCACATCTGGACCATCTCTGACCAGGCCACTTAAGATTATTGGTAAATTAGAAGTGAAAAGTAAATCTGTAACTATGAAACCTAGTGTGGTGGATGCATAAAATACAGCTACAATGCTTTTATTTTAAGGCATCCCTTTTGTTTTAAATTGCATGAGTGAAGCGGTCAGTGCTTAGTTTGTGGTAAAGCTATGCTCTGTTGTAATGGCTTCTCCAGTTGTAATCCTTAAAAAGTAAGCAAGCAGAGAAATACAATAAAAGAGTTGAATGCATTTACTGCATTTTTGTGAAAATTATGATTCTGCAAATATTTAAAAAAAAATTAATAAATGTTTGTTGAATATTTATAGTATTCTGTGCGCTACATTTTCACTGCCTCATTGTATTGTTTCATTTACAAAGTGTTATTTTAGACAATATTAGAATACTGAGTATAATAGTCTGGCCTGCTAAAATTGTTCCAATTTTTCATGTGGCCCCTTGGGAAAATTAATTGATTAATTGCCCATTCCTGGAGTAGAGGAAAATTCACTGACACTTGACAATTGTTGTGTTTAGTATCAAATCATCCGTTGGAAATTGCGTTTGGATTTATAAATACAGTAGCAGCCCTACTGTAAATGCAGTGTTAGAACAAGTCCAATTGTCAAAGATTACATAACTTAAATGTCCGACTGTAGACGGAAACCAGAACTCTTCAGCAGAACAAAACAGACATAGGGAGAACATGCAAACTTCACCCATAACTGAAAGAAAAACTGCAATTGGTCCTATCCACCAAGACACCACCTGGTTTAAACAGGAAGAAAACATGCAACTCATGGCTACATGGCAAAAAGATAAACATGTCATTAAAAAAATGAAGTGACTGGACTCACTTTTAGCTTAAGTATAGATTTTATAGCTGGCAGTAAACGTATTATTCCTTACAAGAATAGTAATATACTAGAGGTGCAGTACACCATGAGGACCGAATAAGGAATCACTGTAGTGTCAATTTATTTTTGTATCATGTATCAAGAAAAAGCTTACGTTTGACATGTAAATACTGTTATACTCGAATATACATGTAGAATTTACTATGTAGTCTGACTATATTTAGTTTTTTTTAAGTATGTATCAAAATGTTTAAGTGAAATTTTGATGTCTGCAACACCATCATGCCACCACGATTTTACATCACCTCTAATCACTCTTTATTGGCTTGAATTTAATCATATGAATTGTTAGAACTTTGCAGGAGGGATTATTCTCTATGTGCACATGGTTAACCAGCCAGTAGAGGTCATTATTGCACAAAGTGAATCTGTTCTGTCAAATGTTCTCACAATAATTTCCCAATAATGCCTTTGTGGGTGCCTATAGCAGAGCTTCAAATCAAAGAACTCAATGTCAGCAATTCGCTGCAAGACTAAAATGTCCAAACTGCACATAGAAGAATTAGCACGTGTTCAACACTCTGGGCTCTGTTTTTACAGTCTTGGTTTGAATGCCATCACCAGCTACCTTATAGCAAAATCTAGCTCTGCATACAAGTTTCAAAATAAATATCATGTCCTTAGAGGCTGTGAATGTGTAGTGTTAATTACTAGAAGTGGGCACATAAATGTAAAAAGAAAGGAAGCTGCCAAAAACTGAAACTAGTGCACAGTATTGTATTCTTCTGTGTAAAGAAAATGCATAGACGCAATACAGTCAAACTGCCCATGCAGAGCTGTTAAACAACAAAAGCATAGGCACTGTAAGTGTAAGCTATCAGACAAACCAGGTTCTCGCCAAATTCGATTGTTTAGAAAGAAAAGACACCAGAATACACCGTAAGCTACTTCGCCAAAGCCACAACTAAGGACATGTTGATATCTTGGTACCACATACTACAGCACTCATTAAACTGTTTTGTGGAGTACAAGTCTTAAGATGTTGTGCATAGTGTGGAAGAAATGTTTGTCACAAAGATGTGCAACCTTCCTTGAATGTCTTTATTCATTCATTCACACAAGTGTCATCAATAAAGAAAGCAGTGTTCTGTTCTCAAACACTAATAACTATGTTAAATAGATGTGTGGAATTCTGAAAGGCAAATACTAAAACTTTATCAGGACTGAGCTTCAACAATCAAGACATACTTGTTACATTGATATGCTCCAAGAATATCAGAAGTCAAAAGTCCAAACAAAACACAGAAGATATCAAAGTGCGTTGTGTTGTTGCATGATAATGCATGTCCCACAGACTTGTTGCCCATACTTTGAGATGTTAAAAGCATTTTTCCTACAGTTCTCATCCATGGTACTATTACCCATTTGGTCCACTGATAGAACACATACAAGGATGAAGATGATCAAAATCTGATGATATGTGGATGACAGAAAATCACTCTTTGCTTGCAACTTGGCCTAAAACATTTGTATATGGGTAAAATGGTGATACCCCAGTACATTAAAATCTTTATATTATATTTTCGGTGTCCTTATATTTATCTTGTCCTAACACAAATGTGACAATATCAATGTTATTGCTTTAGAATACCTATATTAGTTAATAAGAATGTAACAATATACTCTATTGTACATTTCATGCTGAAGGCTGCATTCACCTTTGAAGCACTTGCCTGGAGAAATACTATGGTAATTACACAAGATGATATTACTAGATCAATCTGATTAAACTTTCAAAGTACAGCCCACAAAATGCTATAAACGGGGAAACCACATGGGTGATGGAAGGGGAAAGGTGTATTGAGCACATGGAAGAGGTGTTTTCCACAACCAGTGTAAGTAACCTTTCCTGCAAGAACAGTAGCAGTCAGAAAAAAAACTCGTGTTAGCAAGTACTTCCTTCAAAAAGATCAGTAACATCTGGATAATTTGTGTTAAAGGTGTGTCCGTTTTAATGCCAAAACAATTTATCACGCATAGCAAATATATGAAGGGCAGAATTAGTAGGCATTTTCAGACCTGGTTTAATCCTGAGAAAGATGGATCCTGAGAAGAGCTAACGGCCAAGCTTCTTTTCCTCTTCCCCACTGGAGATTCTAAACACTAAACAGACAATAGAGGGTGCAGTGCATCAAACAGTATTGCTAACAACCCTACATGGCCAGCGCAGACAGGCAACACCAAGGCTTTGGGGACACAACAAAGGAAGTTAAGAAAGTCCACTGCAATCCCTTATACACTGTATAAGCATTCAAGACAAAACATTTAACACCTTATTTGGGGAAACGATGGAAAGACTGCAACAAAATGCAATGCCCAAAACACTGCACATTATTTGTAATCCTGAATGTTCAATGTGTTCTCTATTTTGGAGGTTAGTTGTATTTAATTATGCTACTGGTGTTTTATTTCATTATTTACATTTCATACAGCAGTATGATGGGGATCAAAGTATATACAACATTTTTGCAAACAAATCCCATTAATACTTCTTACAGCTAATTCAACTTGACCTTCAGTAAGGAAGAGGATATATGCCTTCTTTCATTTCATTTCCAGAATTCAAAAGTACTGGAAGACAGGTCATAAAGGGTGTGTGCACATGAGAATGATCTACCTAATCGACCAAACAGATGTAGTTTAATATTGACAAAACCACTTCACTGGGCACCTATTCTGGTAACATGAGGTGTGAGACACTGATTTTGGATGACTGAACTAATGTCGCACTTATAATAGAATATATGTTTAAAAATAAATAAATAATGATGCATTTCGGGGAGAAATGTATTCCATTAGTCAAGTTCAGTCTGACATTTCAAATCAACAATGTGCAGCCACATTGTTTAGTGCTCAGCTTGAGCAGTGCCGTGAAAATGGCATCAAGTGTGCAGTGTGGAAACAAAGAGAGACAGGAACCTACAGCTAATAAGTTCTCTTCACTAATGAAATCTCCTCAACCACTCTTTGGTACAAGAAGTCTACCATGAAAAACTACTGAAAAGTCTTTATGATTTCATCCATAAATACTGTGTTTAGTTCAGTAAAGCCCCATTCACATGAGAAACGTGTTCACAAAACGTGACATGTTAAAACACAAAGTGGAAAAGTTATTTTGACCCTTCTCGTGTGAATGCGCTTCACAAATTCCATAAAGAAGTTTTTATATCAAAATAAACCACTCAGCTGTATTTTGTGGTGTTTAAACAATAGACAATTGATTTATGAAACGTTTACCCTACAAATTTTGGTTTAGATGCCAAATGTAACATCCGAACGACTTTCAGGTAACACAAGAACCTAGTTCACTTTTTACATAGGCAGTGGGGGAAATAATTTATTATATGAAAATAACTCTTACTATTGAAATGCCCGTGACAATTCTACCATTTCGGTACACACAGGTAGAGGTCTGACATGCTAAAGAATCGTCACCTTATCTCATTGGTTTGAAAGGCATGCTGCCAATTGTGTTGGCTTTCAACATCATGCCATCAGAAGAAACCTTCCTATTATCTTTGGGGTCAATTTGACCCCATTCAATGTATTTAAGTAAATGTGTCTGTGTTCATTTGAGGTCAATTTGACCCCGGGCTGTTTTAACTGTATAAGACATGATTTGTATGACACTGAGGTCACTATGAAGTTTTGTTTTTGAAGATTAAAGTGCATAACATGACCATAACTGTTCCAGGTCCCACCAGATACGCTGGTCTGGTGGTTGGAGAACTTGGCTTGTGATCAGAAGATTGGCGGTACGATTCCCAGAGCTGACAGCCGTGGCTAGGGCAATCGCTGCCAACCACTCCAGGGATGTGTGCTCACTGCCCTCTTGTGTTCACTAGTGTGTATGGGGAGAGTTAGAAAGACTTGGATTTAAACCACTGGCAAGCCTACACTTGGCAAAAGTCAAAAGGCAAAAGTCAAAACAGTAATCCCTATGAAATGCTTACACTGGAAGGGCGGTATTTCCAGCAATCATCTCTCTAAACACAGTCCATGTTTTTTAATGTCAACAATGCATAGCTGTCAAAAATGTCAGCAATACAAGTGGGTTACGCGATTAACCCTTTCTTTACAATCCAGGCCCCCACATGACTGTGGGTGAATGGTTGCAGTTTGAAGACACTGTCCCACCAGAAAACACATGCAGAGCAAGCAATCTAGCTATGCCTGGAATATAAGTGCACACTGGTAAATCCCCTGGGGCAGCACATGAAAAAAATCAGGACATCAGGGTAGTTACTTGACATGGCTGAAGGACGAAGTGGTTACATAACATGATTTTTTTTTCACATAGACCCTGGGTGAATAAATGCTGATAAGGAAGTTTACCATGCCTGGGGACAATGAGAGATTCCATCTGAAAGAAGGAAAAATGACCTGCTGATGAGCACATTGCACAAATATGCTATTCTAAGCACCAAGAAAAACACAAAACCACAAGTGTTCTTGGACAACAACAAGACAAAGAAGAACTTGCACAAGGTTGTAGCCAGTTCTGCCAAACTTATTTAAGTAAGTAATTTTGTTTTTAACTCACACATACAATCCCAAAAATGCTCAAATTATGCTTATAGGTGTAATGTAAATAAAGAACTTATGTGTTCGTCACTGATAGTCTAATGATAATGTTCACAAATAAAATCCTTTTATAAATGTTTACAACTTTAAAATCAACATTTAAAAACAAGAGACAGATGTTGCAGTGCAGAAAACCGTTAAACTGTTATTATTGGGGCTAGACTGTAATGTAAGGTGGCATGACAACCTCCAAGTTTTACTGTTCTACTAAAACTGACATTAAGTCAGCCAAAAGCTTGTTGTTCTAAACTCTGTAAAGCTGCTTTGCGACAATGTCTATTGTAAAAAGCGCTATACAAATAAATTGACTTGACTTGAAGTATCTTATGAACATAGCATAGGTTGTCACGTTATTACAATTTGGACTTTGATACCAATATCTAATGTAGTAACACAATTATCTATACCAAAACTGTACTAGATCAGTATAGTAATATAGTAACTATACTACAACCCTCGGATGATGTTCCTTCAGTTGTTTAATTTTGTAGAAAAAAAGCAGATCACAGATATGACAAAACTTAAGTCAAATGGCAACTTTCTGGCTTTAAGAAACACTAAAAGAAATCAAGAATGTGGTAGTCAGTAACAGTTACTTTTTTAGACTAAGCAGAGGGGAAAAAATGGAATCACCCTGTAAATTTTCATTCCCAAAACTAACACCTGCATCAAATTAGATCTGCTCGTTAGTCTGCATCTAAAAAGGAGTGATCACACCTTGGAGAGCTGTTGCACCAAGTGGACCGACATGAATCATGGCTCCAACACTAGAGATGTCAATTGAAACAGGAGAGGATTATCAAACTCTTAAGAGGGTAAATCACGCAATGTTGCAAAAGATGTTGGTTGTTCACAGTCTGTCACAAACCTGGACCAAATACAAACAACATGGGAAGGTTGTTAAAGGCAAATATACTGGTAGACCAAGGAAAACATCTAAGCGTCAAGACAGAAAACTTAAAGCAATGTCTCAAAAACAGAAAATGCACAACAAAACAAATGAGGAACGAATGGGCGGAAACTAGAGTCAACATTTGTGACCGAACTGTAAGAAACCACCTAAAGTAAATGGATTTACATACAGAAAAAGCTAAACAAACACCATCATTAACACCTAAACAAAAAAACAAGGGAAAAAATGGGCTAAGGAAAAGCAATAGGGGACTGTGGATGAAAGTCATATTCAGTCATTAATCGCAAATCTGCATTGGGCAAGGTGATGATGCTGGAACTTTTGTTTGGTGCCATTCCAATGAGATTTATAAAGATGACTGCCTGAGGAGAACATGCAAATTTCCACAGTCTGATAATATAGTGATGATACGGGGTTGCATGTCAGGTAAAGGCACTAGGTAGATGGCTGTAATTACATCTTCAATAAATGCACAAGTTTATGTTGATATTTTGGACACTTTTCTTATCCCATCAATTGAAAGGATGTTTGGGGATGATGAAATCATTTTTCAAGATGATAATGCATCTTGCCAATGAAAACATTCCCTGAAAAAACACACATAAGGTCAATTTCATGGCCTGCAAGTAGTCCACATCTCAATCCAACTGAAAATCTTTGCAGGTTGGATCCTTGTCATGGACCATTTTCTTCAACTTCCACCAAAGCTGATCTGGCAACAGCAAGCAGGGAAAGTTGGAGCCAGTTCGATACTGTTCGCCACTCATTAAGTCCATGCCCCAGAGACTGCAAGCTGTTATAAAAGTCAGAGGTAGTGCAACAAAATACTAGTGATTTGTTGGAGTCTTCTTTTGTTTGTTCTTCATGATTCCATATTTCCCCCTCTGCTTGGAATAAAAAAAGTAACTGTTACTGACTAGCACATTTTTTTCTTTATTTCTTTTAGCGTTTCTTAAAGCCAGAAAGCTGCCATTTGAAATGGAGTGGACTTTAGTTTTGTGTCATGTCTGTGATCTGCTTTTTTCCACAAAATTAAACAACTGAATGAACATCCTCCGAGGCCGGTGATTCCATAATTTTTGCCAGGGTTGTAGAAGGTCCTAAACAAAATGTATAACAAAATTTGTTCTAGTGTATAACTGTGTTGCATTTTTTTCTGGAAAAGTTTGTTTTAGTTTTAATATGATTTATTTGTAAAGTAAGTTCATGCCTACAGTCTTCCGATTCCACAAATTCTTAATAGCCCGATTATATAATAATGGTTAAAAAAGGCTGCAATTCACAATGTGTATGGGTGGGTGGGTGTATTGTGTCTTAAAGCGAGAGAGAGAAGCAATCACTTTTTTGACTTCCACTCTATCCCTAATTAATTTTGCCCTTAAATATTTGTAACGATAAAAAAGCTACATGCCTAAAACATGATTAGCTGACTGGTGCTAAAACACTTCTAAGCATAGCTCTAACTTATCTAAATTGTCAAGCCATGGTGAGGTTAATTCCTGCACTCCTGCTGCTTGAGCCAGTGTGTCACTAAAGTAAGTCAAATGAGCATACCTATCCAGAAGAGATTTAGTTCCAAAAAAAAAAAAAATACTAGTCACCAAAACAGCACAGTTGTGGCAGCTTTGTGCATTTGTGCTGGTTTTACTCTTCTGTAAATGTGGTTTTAATCGAGGTTGATAATTTTGAAAGCCTGTGTGTTATGCTTAAAAGTGAACTTTGTGTTGAGCTTGTTCATCCCAAAAGCTGAAGTCCAGATCTGTGTGTAAACAATCTGATCATTCAGTAAAGCATCTGCAGGATTTGGGAGGTTTTTGAAAAGTTGAACGAGCAAATAGTGGTAAATGTTGTTGCGCCATGCTGGTAGATTTTAAGCAACCTTACTTCTGCCTTCGATACAATTAAAAACTTCACTCACTGAGATTGGTCTCTCAGGGGCTGTACTCTCCTGGTTCAAGACACTGTCTCCATAGCCATCAAGCATGGTTAGTCTCAGGAGCCATCCTATTTAACAAATACGACCTCCCACTTCGCAACATTTTTCAAAGCTATGGATTAAAATTTCATTTTTATCCCGATGACACTTGGTTTAAAATTGCCTGATGCTTTTATACTCGCTCCCCTAACTAGATACATAACACATTTTATTTCATAGGCACCTTTCTGTCACTCAAGGACACCTTACAAAAGAATACAAATCAAGCAATAATTAAAAAGGCAAAGGCAATCAAACAGGTGGGTTTTGAGTGTGGACTTGAATTGTGAAAGTGAGTTTATGTTCCTTATGTGAGATGGCAAAGAATTCCAGAGTTGGGGAGCAGAGCGACTGAAAGCTCTACTCCCCATGGTAATAAGACGAGAAGAGGGGACAGTCAAAGAAATGGAGGATGATGATCTAAGGGTGGAGAGGGAGTAGCAACATGTAGAAGATTGGATATATCTCCGGCGGGGCAAAAAACTATATCCGAGTGAAGGAGTAATGAAGCCGGTGGAGATGAGTACAAATGAGGACGCAGCCGGAGGAGCTCAGCAACAGAGTACTGGAGTATACCTTTCACGGGTTGGTGGATATTTGCCATATGGGACCAGAGAAGCACCGACCAGATGTGTATCCTGCCGGTTAACATTGCATGAACATTTTGAGCAGGTGACTTTTAGCAAGTGGAGCTCAATAGCCGAAACCGAGCAGGTGAGTAAATGCTAGTCCGTATATCCAAACAGGAATATTGGCGTAATAAACAGTTGATTGTGCCAAAAATGGATAAAAATTATGTCTGCCAGATGACAATCGCATAGTCCATTAGTCCACTTGGTTAAGAATTAAAAATTATTATTACCGGCGAGCAGCGGCAACACTCCTGCCAGAGTTCACTCTAAAACCGGAACTGAAGATGCCTACAGGAACTAAAATTTGTGATCACCATATTCTCAGAAAACAAACTTTCTGGTTACTGGAACAAAGTCCCTTGTTTACTCTCTCACTAACGCCATTCTTCCTCTAAATTACATAAAAATCGTTTTGTTTAATCCTCTTCTTTCTTTTGAGCTGTTTTCTTCCATCTCTAACATCTCTCACGTCCACCTTTTAATGTCCTCTAGAGTGTCAATGGTCCATGCTTTTATGACTTCTCAGCAGGACTTCTCAAAATCACTATCTATATATAACAAATATGACCATGTCACCCAAGTTCTGTGTATCATAATGCTGCCCATTATGATACACTATCAGTATAAAAAACTGCTTCTAACAAAAGCCATTGAGTACTATGGGTATCTTTGAGTGTTGCTTTGTAACTCCCTCTCTTTATGGTCTACTTCTTTATCCCATTTTTAAAATCCAATTTTGTCTCTGCACTTTTATCTCCAGTTCGCTCCATATAATTGTTGCCTTGGTATGTAAAGTGACCTTGGGTTTGTGAAAAGCACTATATAAGTAAAACACCCAGACGGACGTTTTTATCATTGCAGGGGATTTTAATCATGTGAGGACTGTTCTACCCAAATTTCACCAAAAAATGTCATTATCCACTAGAGGAAAGAACACACTGAACCATGTATATTCAAACATTGTTGAGGCATACAAACCCTCCCCACTCCCCCACCTGGGACAGTCTGATCCCCTCTCATTGTTCCCCATGTATGTGCCACTCATCAAATGTGTGAACACTGCAAAAAAACGTTATAGTGTGGCCAGAAGGAGCCATCTCCTCCCTCCAGCATCAGTTTGATAAAACTGATTGGAGAATGCTCATGGACACAAATCTGGACACGTATACCTCCTCTATAATAGACTACATCAACAAATGTTTCGACAATGTCACCTCTGTCAATCATGTGAACATTTTTTCTAATCAGAAGCCCTGGATGAATGCAGAGGTTCGACTACTAATGAAAAATGTGACGCAGCGTTCAGATCAGGGAACAGAGGTCTACAGCTCAGCTAAGGCAAATCTGAAGATGGGCATCAGTAGGACTTAAACACACCTACAAACCATTTTGAGAAACACCTTCATAACTCTGACCCCCACAACATGTGGAAGGGAATCCAGACTCTAACCAGCTACAGACAATCCAATCCATCGCCTGCATCCAACAGTGTCTCCCTCCCGGACGAGCTTAACATGTTCTATGCTCATTTTGATATCGATGGACTTCACACCATGCAGAGTCAACCATCAGAGGACTGAACACTCCTCACAGCCGATGTGTGTTCAGTGCTAAGCAGAGTCGGCACGAACGGCATCTCCGGACGTTTCCGGAGTGTGTGACGAGCAGTTAGCCCAGGTCTCCATGGACATATACAACCGGTCACTGGCCCAGGCTACTGTTCCCGCCTGCTGGAAGACATCAGTCATCATTCCCATGCCAAAGAAGACTACTGCAGTGTGCCTAAACAATTTCAGACCAGTAGCACTCACACCGATTGCGATGAAGTGCCTTGAGAAAATGGTTGTCACCTGAAAGCGGCTCTTCCGCCAGCACTGGATCCTTACCAGTTCGGTTACCGCTCGAACAGACAATGCCATTTAAACTGCCCTTCACTCTGCCCTCACACATCTGGACAACAACAACTCTTACATTTGAATGGTGTTCATTGATTTCAGCTTTAACATGGTCATCTCCCGCCCTCTTGTTTCTAGACCTCCACATCTCTGAGGATCTTTGCTGGACCCACAACACCTCCTATATGGTGAAGATAGTGCTGCAGAGCATTTTTTTCCTGAGAAGATTTAAAAAGGACCATCTTAGTCCTCAGATCCTCTGTAACTTGTAAAGCTGCACCTTCGAGAATGTTTTGTCCAACTGTGTAAGGGTGTGGTATGCCAGCTCCTATGTGGCCCTTCACAAGGTGGTGAGGACCGCTCGACGCATCATCGGTATGCCGCTCGCAACCATTGGAGACCTCCACCACCAGTGCTGTGTGCACAGAGCACACAGTATCAACTTTTCTAAACACCACATTTAACTGGCAACACCAACTTTAGACTTTTAACTTATTTTCATTTTTACTTGCACCGTCAACACCACTCTGGACTGGACATTCGACTTTTTTTTGGTTGTATAGTTTACATTTACACATATTCCATACATTATTCATTTACAGTAACCATACCATGTCACAGATATTCTCTCTCATTAAATTATGCCTCTTCCATTTTGATTTTGTAACCTACTGAATCAGACCAAGACATTCCTTTAAATCAGGGGTGGGCAAACTACGGCCCGCGGGAAACATCCGGCCCCTTCGGTCTTTTTAATCCGGCCTGCCGAAGATTGGTACGGAATTAAGGTTTGACGTGAATGATTGTCATTACAAGTCAAAATGAAATGAATGCAGACATTTCGACACCAGGAGGCG